>JAUMHB010025926.1:0-37500 GCA_032359685.1 Pittosporum tobira
TACAACCAATTTACATATAGAAATAATTAATTAACCAATTTTATACTACTAAAACTATCTTATAATTATGATTAACCAACATATGTAAGAAATATGTTATTATCTAAGTACGTTTTAGATCTCTCTATATAATTTGTATTAACCAATTTTATACTATTAAACTATATTATACTCCGTATTATAATTATGGTTTAAGCATTCCGCACATAGTGCGCAGAGTTATTTTCTTGTGAGATTTGAACTTAGTTGATATCAGATTGTTGTTTATGAAAGCATGATGGAACTAATGTCGCCACCCACTAAAAAAATTATATTTTAAAAATTATTATATACAATTTTTTATCATCAAAAATTAAAATCATATAACGATTAATTAATAATCTCTACCAAAAATCAAATATTACCATTATAGTACTACAAAAGGAAAATATTAAATTATTCAAAATGTTAACTATATTTTATATTTACGTAATATTATTTTAATGATTAACAACTAAAATAATACAAAATGTTAACTAAAATAATATTACCACTATACTAGTATCTATCAGATTTTATAAAATTAAAAACAATGAATATACAGAGAACTATATTTATTTAATTAATCTTATATTATTAATTTTTATTATAATTATAAATAACCAACATGTATGAAATAACATGTATTGTGTAAGTGCGTTTTGAATCTTCATCTCAACCTTATTTTATAAATATTTAAAAATTAATAAATTAAAAAGGAATTTCATTGTAATTTAAAATTTTGCTATTATAATTATATTTTTAGCATACATTTGAATAGATAAATTGAACTAATTAAAAGGAATCTTATTACTATTTAAGTAGTCATTACAAAAACATATTTTTACTCGTGTTCTAAAAATTTTCATTTAAACTTACTTACTCAATGTAACGACTAATTGTCTAGTATGATCAATATATTTAACAAAATGATAATATTTTATTTTATTTTTATCTTATAAAACATCATTTTACTATATGTCTTATACTATGATGTATTATGTAAAATATATTACATTGTATTTACATTTTTTCTAAAAAAATTAATATTAAAAAGATATACCACTTAAAATTAATTTTTAAAACGTATTAATATGTCAATAATAAAATACTCTTATACCTTGTGCAGGTTCATAATTTAGTTTATTATTTGATTTTATCTATATCTATGCTATAATGTAAACAATAAATACACCTATTTATTTACAAAAAGTTGATCTCTTGATTAAACAAAAATAACTTTATTTACCAATAAAAATATTATTTTTGCTATGACTTGATCATTTTATAAACGAAGAGAAAGATTTATATTTAATTTTTTGAAATTTAAAGGAGTATAATAATGTGATATTCATGTTTTCAAGTAATATAATTGGAGAAATTTTATTTTTATAAATACATATTTTTAAATTACCCATAAAATGGTGCAATAAATTAAACTATTTTTTTTAAATAATAAAAATAATACGTGAACTCATTAGAGAATATATAAATGCTCTTAA
The DNA here is from genome assembly GCA_032359685.1 of Pittosporum tobira. Classification (NCBI taxonomy): domain Eukaryota; kingdom Viridiplantae; phylum Streptophyta; class Magnoliopsida; order Apiales; family Pittosporaceae; genus Pittosporum; species Pittosporum tobira. Next base: position 1,521 of record JAUMHB010025926.1, read on the forward strand.
GAGTTACCTCCCTTGTTAGATTCTGTTAATTAAACTGTCAAGCTCATTTACGTAATCATATGTTTGTTTTCTTGGATTTTTTAAAAAAGATTTTAAGGTAAAAAGGCTCTTAACCATCCTAAAATAAACCAAACATCCATGTAAGGGGGGTCGGTTGTTACCGTACGCAGTCCTCGGACTATAAATATATACTGTAATTGCCAGCTAGGCAAACATACATTCAACACATACAATTCCTGTACGCAGCTACATCCCCTTCTCAGAATCTCATCAAGCTCCAGTCAGACTCTGAAGCCCTCTCTCGAATTCAGCGTCTCTGTACTAAAAAGCTTTCGAGCGTCGAAGAAGCTTCGATCGCTCGGGGCTTAATCATCCGAGAATAATTCATATCTGTTCAAGATTTTTCTGTTCGATTTTTTCAAGATGCCTCGCGCTTCATCCAGGAAAGGATCAACGAATAGTTCTTCTACGTCCAACAATTCCGATCTGTATCGCTCTGGTAATTGTTTCGATTTCAATGTTCCTCATGTATAAATTTTGACAAACTCAGCTCCTTTATGATTGTATTTTAAAATTTGTTAACTTGCCTTCTGATTGTAGTGTTGGCAATTCTGTGTTGTTTCTTATATAAAATTCGAATATAAATAGATTAATGGTTTAAGCTGTGTTCCTAGGTTTAATGATCTCAACTGTTCTCCTGTTATTGTATGCTTGCTTGTATTGAGCCTGTGCTAACTTTTTATTAGCAGATATTTCTTTCTATACAAGTTCAATGGAATTCATATGAATCTTATATTATTGGTGTGAAAAAATATGCGGAAAGAATGCTAAATGGGCCCTAGAAGTATTTCTGTTTGTCAATAATTGTAGGAAAGTAGCTTTTCCATACTTTCAGAGATACCATATACGTTTACACACGAAATTTCTATCTAGATACAAGTCATGACGTATGCAATGTCCAATAATAAACACACACTCGGTAGTAGCACAAGTGCGAGATAAGTTGCCCCCTTTTGGTTGTTGAGGAGAATTGTTCTTCAAATAGCATCAAGTACCTGGTTTTTCAAGTTGTTAGTAGTTCTATGTGATAAAACATTTAAGAATAGCTATCCTTCTTCCTCTTCCTATGTAATTGAGACCTATGAAAAATTTATACTTGCATGGTTCAATTATTTTTGCTCCAACGCTTTCTGTTTCTACAATTATTTTGTTCTACTTTCTTTGTATAGGCACCAATTAACTTTCCGTGAATGCTTATTCTGTTTGTCTTCTACTTACTGTGGGTAAATTTCGTTTTCTTCAGCCACAGGGAAAGCTGCAAACAGAGATTTGGACCGATGTGATCAACTATTCTATTTGTATGCTAATAATATGTCCGGTGTGATTGAGTAAGTGTACTCCGTCAAAATCTTAATCCCTTTGTCCAAGTTATAGAACATGACTTGTTACATTATATTTGTAAATCAATAGGCATAGCATGTTTCAAAATTAATTGCTTGTATGTTTGTGGAGTTTTATTCTTCTTCTTCTTCCCCAGAAAAAGGAAATACCTTTACCATCATATGAATGGATCCTGTCTTCCTCTTTTCATAGGGCTTTCCCCCTACTAGTTCAAGTTGAGATGGGTAAAAGGGTTAGTAATGGGGAAAATCTTACATGCTGATTTGGGTTCAAGGAGTGTTTTTCTTGCTTGTGCAACGTGAAAATGGCATAGTTGTTAAAATTGTGTGATACACGATTCGATATGATACGATACAGGCCTCTATCGATACAGAATCGTTGGAGCTAACTACTGTATCGCATGTATCACTAGCGTATCATATGTATCAAAAGATGCAATGATCCCCACATGATACGGTGACTAGAGAGAGAAATTAGCGGGAGAGAGGGAAAGAAGGGGGGAGAGAGATGTACCAGAAAGAAATGACCTCGCCAATGCTAAAATTGTATGATACATGATTCGATATGATACGATATATGGGCCACAATTGATACGGAATCGTGGAAGAATCGTTGGAGGTAACTGTAACGCATGTATCACTAGAGTATCATATGTATTGAAAGATGCAATGATGCGGTGACTAGAGAGAGAAATTAGCGGGAGAGAGAGAGGGGGGAGAGAGATGTACCAGAAAGAAATGACCTCACCCCGATGCGGTCGATTGTTCCAGATCAGATTTGTTATTACGTATCTGTTCTAGATCTGCTTTTAATTTCTATATATATACACACAGTTTTTTTCTTTTTTTCTGTCTAGAATTACTTATCTGTATAATATCTTTATAAGGAGTAGTACTCATCCACTACTAATATAATATTACTTTATACTTGGTTACTGTTATAGTACATGGCTAAATGAGTAATACTATATATTAATTTATTATTGATAATAACAATATTAAATAATGATAACTATATATTTATATTCTAAGAAAATAAAATTATATGTTTAATTTTGATGAATTTTTATTATTCGATTATTCTTTGGTATTTTTATATGACCATACATTTAATTTTGATGAATTTATATTTATAAATTTTGCTGACATAAGAGTAGATGTAATAATAATTATTATTATTTTGACGTATCTTAGAATACGATTCACAATATGAGGTTTTGGAAACACGATACGATTCCCTAAATGACAACTATGGAAAAGGGCTTATGCTTTGGGGAAAAAGGAGGATATAATTTTTTGGCGAGTTGGTGTATTGCATGGATATTTCCGTAGACGTACACCAACAAGGTCTTAACGTGGTGCATCATCGCAAAATTTTATATATGAGTGAAGGAATCCCAATTGACAGTCATTCATATTTAACTGTCTCATCTTTGATTTTATGTGTCTAATGTGATATTTTTTCAAACAGCCCTGAAGGGATTGAGTCTCTTTGTTCGGATCTAGAAGTGGATCATACAGATATCCGGGTGTTGATGCTTGCTTGGTAAAGTCCTCGTAGTGTTTGACAGCCTTTAAAAAGTTTCTTTTGTGTTTTGAAGTTAATTCTATACTGATGGCTACAATAAATTTCAGGAAAATGCAAGCTGAAAAGCAAGGTTACTTTACCCTGGTAAGCTTATCAAGACCACACTTGTCCCTGTCATTAAAATAGGATAAACCTAATCCTTAATTAAATATAGGATTCATAGTTGTATACTTGCAACTTGAGCTTCTGGCTATGTATTCTTTAGCTTTGAAGCTTATTAATCTTATTCTGTAATAGGAGGAGTGGCGAAGAGGCCTCAGAGCGTTGCGTGCTGACACAATACTGAAACTGAAGAAGGCACTTCCAGAGCTTGAGAAAGAGGTATCATATATTCAAACTCAAAATGTTAATATATTTTCCCCTTTTTAGCCCTAAATAGGAATGCTAATTTATTCTACTGCGTTACTTTTTCCCTTTGGGTTTTCGTATTTTCTTTGAAAGGTCCGAAAGCCTGCAAGTTTTTTGGATTTCTACACTTTCGCATTTCGATATTGCCTAACAGGTATGACCAACTTTCACAATTATTTGTATGATGTTGCATGACCTTGAACTTATTTCTTGGTGTATTGATACCAATTTTATCACTTTGTTGTAGAGGAGAAGCAAAAAACCATCGACATAGAGAGTGTCTGTGAATTACTGGGTCTTGTTCTAGGGTCAGAATACCAAGCCCAGGTTGACTCGTTTATTCAGTATCTTAAGGTGAGCCTTTGGTATCCTCGTGTTATCGGAGATAAGTTTTTTGGGTGAATTTACCCCTCCACTACTATAGATCCTCACTGGTTTTAGTTTGCGTCTATGTGTAAACCAACAACAATAATAATCATTCTTATTCAATATTTTTGTGCTTGATGCAGACTCAAGCTGATTACAAGGTTATAAACATGGATCAGTGGACTGGGTTCTATCGGTTTTGCACTGAGGTAATTCTGTCACCTTGTTTACTTGTGTAGTTATTTCACCGTAAATATTAATGTATTGGTTTGCAATAAGAAATTAATGAGAAGTCTTACTAAGTTATGCACCTTTTGATCTAATCTTGTAATGAGTAGCGCATTTGTATGATGAGAGTTGTAATTTACTTTTACAGATAAGTTTTCCGGACCTCGGTAATTATAATGAAGAACTTGCTTGGCCGTTGATTCTGGACAATTTTGTTGAATGGGTTAAGAGCAAACCGGAACTAAGTTAGTTGGGAAAGCAGGATTCGGTCGAAACCACCATTCAAGATTTGCCTGGCATTTACTTTTGCTTTTGTTTCTGAACTTTTTTCTTTTTTATTGTGGTTATTGGGAGGGGGCTATGCTTGTAAACTAATTTGTCAATAAAGGAAAAAGGAACTCCCCTTCACCCTTTAATACATGTTCCGTTTTTAATACACATTTACTTTTCATTTAATTAAATCTGCTTCAATAATTTTAAGAGATTTTATCGTTATTGTCTCGAATTACTGGTTTGGTTTGGTTCTAAGCAAGTTTTGGTCTTCTTGTAATTTCGAAAAAATGTGAAAGCAAGAGATAAATTACTTTTATTTTACGATCCATCATATAAATTTTGCTATAAAATCTCAGGAGTACAAAAAAAATCATCTGAAATCCTATAGAATAAAGTTGTTGAGATTTTACGTAATTCCAAAAAAAAATAATTACTAAATGTTTATGGTTGTTTGGCTGTTGTTTTATCTAATTTGCACGTCCTTTAGTTAAGCAACTTTTTGGAAGGTATTGGTTGACTTGAAATATGAGCAACACGGAATGGTTTGATCTTGTTTTTCTTTTCGAAATTTAAGTCAATAATTTGGTCAATAATAAGATATCAACAATAATTCTAGAGAGAGAAAGTGTATTGTCTTTATAGGAGTTTTGATCGGGCACAGTGAGATGAGAGTATAATAGTTGTGTGTTCCGCTTGAGGAGACACGTCTTCTTGGGCTCGTTTGGCTGATTAGGTGTAATTGTCCAATGTGTGTCTCTTGGGCCACAAGACTTATGTGTGATCGGGCCTAATCTTGATACAGTGGTCGAAGAGACAATAAACTCCTCGTTCAGAATATGTGGCCGTTCGCCTGAGAATCTAATTTGTGCAGACAATTCAGGCAATTTGACGAATAACAATGACCGATCGTCCGCTTAAATCCTTTGAAGATGTTGTAAAGAAGTTGATGACGAAGTTAATATTATTAATCCTAACCCTAATTTGAGTCGATTTTCGTCACTAAAATTACATCAGATCCCACCACAATCATTTTACTTTTTCAGAAAAAAATAAAAGTAAAAACAAAAATAAAATTACACTTTTTTAATAATATTTTTATCTTATCTATTGTTCGAACACTGAACTTTTATAACAAGAAGTTGCCCCAAAGTCTCTGAAGTCCTGGAACTTCTTTCAACATAGAAACCCATGTAACAAGCCCATGCGATGTTGGGCCAGTAATTCTCAAAACTCGAAAATTTTGGTGTGTCGAAATGGAACAATTCAAACTCGTAAAAATCATCTAGCAGTATTTATTAATTATAAAGAAATGCAGCCTTTTATACATACAATTTCTGGAAGCCAAATCTCCGTTGTGAAGCAAAGATGCGAAGATTATTTGGCGGGAGATACGTCTGGGTTGGAGGAGGAATATCCAATAGATTCAGGCTACTACTCCAAAACCAGACCAGAAGGCTCTTTTCCACCGATAACAGACCCACTAATTCAAACGACAATGGCGACAAAGTGGATGATCCAGGGTCTTTGAGTCGGTCTGATGCGTATAAAGCCCTAGAGAATCTCGACTTCATGACTGCTTCTAAAATTCTCTTTACCACTCCTCCCAAACAAAAGAAATTCGGGTATTCTTTATTACTCATTGCTTTTGTGTATTTTTGCTTTTGATCTATTCCAGGTAGTTTAAGCCTCTGCTAGGCATTTTGTCGAACAGTTGCTTTTCCGGTGTCTGTAATTCATTTTTATGAATAGATAAAGCTTTTTTTTTTTTTTTCTCAATTCCTTGGACATTGTTAGTGGAGAGATTGTTGAGCTATATTTCTTTTATTGTATTCATGTTTGTGTGTGTTGTCTGCTTGTGTTTATGACAAACGTGGGTATTCTAAGAATATAAGTGAAATCCAATAATGTTTATGCACATTGCTACCTGCTTAAGCTCTAGTGATTAGTGAGGCCGACTGCACTTGTATGATTTTTGGGGCAAATTCAAGCATTTGATAGTTGAATTTAAACTTGCTCCTCAGTAAAAAGAAGATGCCGAAGCTGGGTTTGAGATGGATTTGTGTAATCATTCTAACATGACATTGTATCAATTTCTTTGCCAAATTACAGGATTTGGTTTTGTATCCCACCTGTCACCCTATAGCCTACATCATGTTGCATAACTATGGAATTTGTCCTTTAAAGCCTCCTGGCAAATGGCATTAATTTTATTTTTTTTTGTGCATTAAACTTTACGAAATGAAGTGTGATCTGAAACTTGATCATTCTATCATAAATGACATTAAAGGTTGTCTGAGTTACCTGGTGTATCAAACTGGAGGTTTTATTGATTACACTGTATTGCACACTGCTACATGTATAATCAAACTCTAGTTCTTCGTAGGTTGTTTTCATGAAATTCTGTTGAATTATTCCTTCATTTGAGATGTGTTGAGTGAATTATGACTCTTCATATTTATTCTTATAACCCCCTTGACACATCAGTTGTTCTTATAGCTTACTCTGTGTCTTTCATTAATTTTCAGGATCGACTTCCATCTTGTACAACTCTTCTTTGTCTGCATGCCTTCACTGGGTATGTATTAAATTGTGCATATTTCATGTTGGTTATTTTGGTCTGATGTTGTTGTCTTAGAAGTTGCATATTTCCTGAAACAGCTGTATATCTGGTGGCTAAATATGCTCGCTATGAAATGAGAAGAATGGAGGCGGTAACTAACTTCATTCTATTTATGTTCATTGTTGAATTTTATGCTCTATTTCATTCTTCTTGAATGTAATTTCCTTTTGAAGTTCAACTCTACATTTAAATCAATTATGACAACATAATGAGGAAATACTAGGACGGTTCGAAAATTTTATACTTTTTAAGATGAAAGGGAATTTCCTTATTCATATATATCTTCTTGTTGTTTTTCTCATAATGTGCTCCTAGAATTCTTATTTGTCCTGCATGGAACTATCAACTATTTTAAGAATGAAGTTTCTACCCATATATGTACCAGATTACCCATGACAATCAACAGTTTCCTAAAGATTTGAAGCATCAGAAATTATTGACTCTTTCCGTAGACTTTATCAAAATATCTATGCGAACATAAATTTCATCTACCCTAGTATTCTCAGTTGGTTTATTGGGGACATCTAGATATAGAAACAACATTTTACATATGGTGGCCAAAAAAAAATGAGTGCTTGTAGTTCCCGTGATTTCACGCCTACCATAATTTAGTGCACCAACTAGTATTCTTTGACTACCTTCTTTCGAAGCTCTTCATGGAAGATAGAAGCATAATCCTACAAATTTTGTAGATATTTTAAAGGAGCAGATTTCAAAATTTTGTTTTCATATAATCCATGTGCTAGACCCATGGAAATCTCTTGTTTCTCGCTCGGTCATTATATATCTTAACATGCCTTCATAAATACTCTCTGCCTATTAAGTGACACTCAACATAATGCCACTCTTCCAGAAGAAACTTTCAACCATATAAACTGCTAAGATATATTACAGGGAGTTTCTTCTATTCACTAGTTAATCTGCAGGGAAAATAAATTGGCCAACGGCGCTATATGGAGTGGCGAATACAGTAATATTTGTGATAATGTATATTCTATGGTCATGTCTTACAGTTGATATGTTGTCAGTTTCAGAAAATTCTACACGGTGGTCTGGATTAGTCTTCACCTCAGATTTCTTAAGATTCCATAACTTCTGATGTTTATATATGCATATACATAGGAAGTTCAATTTCATAAGCCTTGTGCACGAGTTTCTAAAATTTTTCACTTTTCACTATTGTGTATACTTCTAGATTAATTTTATTATCACAAAATTTTCCCTTCTCAGGAAGTGGAGCAGAAGAAAAAGGCAGAAGAAGAGCTGAAGATAAAAGCTGAAGAAGAAGCAAAAGCAAAAGAGATGGAACTGAAGGCTGCCGAAGAAAATGAATCAGGCTCTGAGCTGCGGGAGGTAAAAGCAAGGCTTGGTAAACTTGAGGAAGCTGTAAAGGAAATTGCGGTAGGAGGATCAAAGAAACAATCAGACGTAACCATTTCCCAAAAACAAGGAACTGGTGATGGAGAAAAACAATGCACTGCAACTTTATCAGAAGCTAGCAAATCTGCAGGTGAAGAAGATCATACATCCAATGGAAGGAGGACAAAGGGTTCAGATCAACAAGAAAAGAGTGGATCAGCACCAGTTACTGATTCGTCCCAACAGAATCAGAAAACAACTCAAGATAAAGGTCCTTAAAAGAAAAAACGAAATTAAGAATGTCACCTATTTGTTCGATGAAAGGCTAGATTTTGGAAGATTCGATTGCCAACAAGGGTATGCACTGGCTGAAAATGATCCAATTAAAGAATTTAATTAGAGTTTGTCGGGGTTGGGGAAACATTTAAAAAAATGAGCTATGGCTTAAAATAGGTGACAGACTCGAGAAATTACTATGGCTTCTCTATCATGGGTGATATATCATGTATTGCCATGTTAGAGCAAAATTTTTGGATAGTACGAGCTTTTGTATTAATGCTTTGGTCAATAACTGAATGCAAACGGGAGCTGGACAGATTTTGGCGAACACACAAGTGAGTGTAGTTGTGGAAACCTAAAGGCATTGCTTGATTATTTTTTTTATTTTTTTATTTTTAAAAAGAAGGGAAAATGGGAAGGAAAAGTAAATATTACAAATAACAAAACCATCTGTCTCAATTCGACTCTAGTTTTTGCACTTCTGAAATATTGATTAGTTCTGAAGGTTAGCATAATGACCGACAAATTAATTGGCTTCCCCAGGTTATGCCTAGTGAATAATTGTGATTAGTTCCTTTAATCTTGTTCAAAGTCACTATAAAATCATTCATGTTATGTTTGGCGGTCTTAAACTCCCAAATTTGGAATTGAAATTGGATGCATATTTGAAATTCTGTATCATTGAAAATTTAGTTGTAATTTGGGACTCTCTTTAATTTTAGGATGGAAGGAGTTGTACATTTAAGATCCCTTATTTGAATATTTCAATCTAAAATTAAAATATAAAAATTGACTTTAAAAGTCAAAGTGAAACTCTTTCGTATACGAGAGAGAATAATATATGCATATAATACAGCTAGTCAAAATTCTTCCAAAAAAAAAAATAAAAAATTGAAGGAATCCCACCCTAACTTGTCAAGTATCATACTTTATGAAAGGAACGGAAACTACAAATCAAAATTTTCATTCCCAAAGTTATTTTGTCAAAACAAAGCTACCAAATTAGTCAAGAATCAATATTATTATAAAATAGAAATATTAATTTTACGTTTGATTTTAATTCTTTACATAAAATAAATGAAATAAAATTTATATTGAAATTGAGTGATGATTGAAATAAAATGTATTGTTACTCTTAAAATTTTAGTTGAAAATAAAGAGGATGCGTTTATTTATTTTAGAAGACGTAGATTTCATACATTTAATTTTCAACTTTATTTTTAACTTATATTATAGTGTTAACTAATTATTTTATTTCAACAACTATTTAATTTTAATATAAAATTTAAGTATAATCTTTTTACACAAAAAAAAAAAAGAAAATCAAATGTAACATAAGTTAACGTATTCGTATCATATTAAACACAAAAATATATTATATTATAAAGTTATTATATAAATTTAAATCCAACCAAAACAAACACAACCTCATAACACGTTCGGCTCTACTAGAAAAGACAAGAAATGAGGAAGAAAAGTTGGAAAATCGAGAAAGTTTGGTTTGGGTTGGCAGTATAAAAAATTGCTTGGAAAAAGATGTTGCAAATAATATTATTTGAAGTAATTGTTAAGACTCAGTATTTATGGACCAGTTTAAGGTTAGGGCTTGGACTGAAGCCCAATTTCTATTATAGCATAACTAGACCATTAAAAAATAAATTAGTATAAGAGCCTGCTGAAATCAGGAAGGCCCTTTAAACCTCTCCGCTAGATTAGGGTTCAACTCCATCTTCTTTTCTCTCCTGACATCGATACTCCTATCTGCTGGTATTCTGGTAAACTGCTTCTCTCTATGTCAATATCTTCTGTTCTTCTATATTCTGTTTGTACGTGGTCTCTTATTAGTGTCATTCACCGGTTGAAGCGCACATTTTGTTGATTTTATTAAAGCATAAAAACGTAATCTTTTGTTGGTGAACTAAAACCCTAATTTTTCTTGGGTAAAGTGAAACCTTAGCTTTAAATTATCCTTTTACTTATGAAGTATCATATTTCATTAACAAGCAATATGTTTAATTAATCTGTAACGATGAATTGTTTCTATTCGTTAGTTTGTGTGTGGTCTCCTATTATGTTCATTGACCGGTTGAAGCTTACATTTTGTTGATTTTATGAAAACTTAAAAACATAATCTTTTTGGACGAACTAAACCCCTAATCATTTAACGTTGTTAACTTTTTTGTGCTTGCTCCTAAACTGAAATTCCCTTACCTTTTCAAGGAGCAAGTGTAGAATATAATGGCTGCCGAAGACCCGAAAGCTCTTACATATATAAATGAAGTAGTGTTGAAGAAGAGGAAAACCAATGAAGACTGGGCAATTAGAAGGAAACAACAGCTGGAGGAGAGGGTGAAGAAATCCAAGAGCGACAATTTTGTTATCAAGAAGCCCGAACAATTTATCAGAGAGTACCGAGACAAAGTAATCCTATATATGTTTTATTCTGTTATTTTGATAGCTTTGGTTTCTTTGGTTCCTGCAAATTTTGTTAATCATTTGAATTTTTGAAACTGGTTATATTCATTTCACATATTGGTAGATTATAGTGATTAGTAAGTACCAGATTGTATTAGAGTGCAGTGCATCAAGTACTGGTTCTTATTATCGACAATTTTATAAGATTCATGAAGATGTAGTATTGTAAGACGTTAATAAGACACAGTTACTTATCTTAAAAAGAAAAAGAGGTTAAGACACATCCTAGCAAGTCTAATTAATTAGGAACATGATCATGTCTGCGATTTCAGATCATTGACGTGTAACGGTCTTTTGCATCACACTGCTCCTTCACAGATTTTAAATCTCTAATCCATACACATCATACCATCAGTTAGTACATAATTTACATATTGTGTGAAAGGAACACAATATGTCCGTTTAGGAGATTGACCGATAACTGTATTTCACACTGTTGGTGGGTTGTGGAGGCTTTAACGCTCATACAAGTACAAGCTTAATATGATGTCTACCCTAGTAGTAGACTGTTTGTATAAAGAAAAAAGTGCTTTCCATTGTTTTCTTATACCTATGTTCTAGCTGTGTCAGTCTTGATTCTAACTGAACTACATACCAAGGAGTTGGATCTCATCCAAATGAAACAAAGGGGGAGGCGGGCCAGCCTGCCAAGGCATGCATTGGTGACACCAGAATCCAAGCTCCTTTTCATCATACGCATACAAGGGTGGGTTGTTAGTTTTATTGTTGTAATTATTTTCTTGTATTACCGCTATTTCTTTTTCTAATTTTCACCTGTGATTTTCAGGAAAAATGATATGCATCCCAAAACTAGGAAAATATTGTACTCTCTGAGACTGAGAAAAATCTTCAATGGCGTATTCGTGAAGGCTAATGAAAGGATGATGCAAATTCTGCAAAAAGTGGAGCCATACATTACATACGGGTATGACAAACTGATCTTTACTTCTGTTATTTCTACAAATTTATACCTTTTATGATCTCACTGCAAATTCAATAGAACTATCTTAAGTATTACACTGTCATAATAAACATATGGTATCCGTCCCACATTGTGTAGAAACAGTTATGAAATCCCTGCAACAGGCTTTCAGTTATGAATTCCATCGAGTAATTTTGTTGGTGTAATATTTGTTTTTTGCCATTCAAATCTGATTCTTCTTCTTGTTGTTGGATATGTTCTTACATTAATAACTTTTCTTTTCCTTCTCTATTTGAAGATATCCTAATTTGAAGAGTGTGAATGATTTGATATACAAGAAAGGTTTGGCTAAGATTAACAAGCAGAAAATTCCATTAACAGATAACAATGCCGTTGAGCAGGTATCACACTCACTGAATTGTGTTGATTTGGTTTTTAACTACATGCCTTTCCCTAAGGTTCTTGACTCCCAATTTCTTTATTACCAGGCATTGGGTCAGTACGGCATTATCTGTATTGAAGACATTGTGAACGAGGTGGCTACTGTTGGCAAACATTTTAAAGAGGCTACCAGTTTTCTGTGCCCTTTCAAACTGAACAAGCCGGAAAAAGCATTGCATGGTAAGAAAAAACGGTACAATGATGGTGGAGATTCTGGAAATCGTGAGGATCAAATCAATGAGTTAATTTCGAAGATGAATTAGCACAAGAACACAGATCTGAAGATGGGCGCAAAATTTGCAATCAATGTGTTTTATTTGTGTTATAATTTGGGGCAGGAATATTTTGCGTTTTGAATTTGGGCCGGCTTTAGGGGAGTATCACATTTTGCATGAACTCGATTGTCAATTTAGGCATTCAAATGATAAGCCAGAGTGTAAAATCCTATAAATGGGTTAACTTGGTTTGTGTGGTCCGCCTTTATGTATTGCTCAGGTTTAGTAACAGGTTGTTTACTTTTTGTTTCTATTTTATTCGTTTGTGTACTCTGCCGTGAAGATTCATACAATTAGTAGACCTATTATGTCACGTATTATAATTAAATGTTTTTCATCTTTCTTCCCTGGAAATTGGATACCTGACTGAATGATGATCTGAGCTCTTTAAATTTGTAATAATCTTACGTGAATCATTAGCAAACCAACCCTCTTCGCAGAAAAAAGTATACATCAAAATAGGACTGCTCAATATTTAGGATATTTCGGTTTTTTCAGTGGACTGATCCACGATACTGGATTTTTGGTTCTTTGTAGCAGTTGGGATGTTGCATACGTCCATTGCCTATTGCAAGATTGAGACAAGCTGGATGTCCTTTCGGTTTCCTTCCAAATTTGATGAGTTTTAGATTTTTTTTTTCTTTTTAAATTTTTCATTTTGACAAAATCAAATGGGAAATGAAGACAATTGTTTCAACAAACTAAGGAACTTCATTTCATTAGTTAAATTGTTACACTAGATGCATATGAAAGGAAAAACAAATACTAGAACGTACATGAACCAATTTATATCAATATTCAAATTTCATTTTACCAGTCAACTAGTTACAAGACGTAAAAATAAATAAATAATAGAGAACCAATCCTTCTCACATCCTCTTTGATAGAAGAGATGAATTGCTAATGTATTTTAAACCTTCACTACTAGTAGTCTTACAGACTTCAAACACGTTCGTAGCCAAATTCAATCAAGTAAGTTATATATTTGAATGGAAAAATGAAAACATTTTGCGATTTCATGATTTATTACTAGAACTCAAAATTCATGTCCCTTCACTTTAGAAAAGTAAGTATTTATCGGATAGTCCAAGTTATTCTATTCGAACTTAAATATTTGATATTTTCACTTGTTAGTAGTTCATACAACCCACATCTTGAGAGTTGAGATAGAGACAATGGTCGTCCTTGGCAGAGTAAAAATTCGTCATCTAAGAAAATGAAAAAAAAAAATAAAAAATTGAATGCATAGCAAGTCAAACTGGCCTCCCCACATTTGCCTTATCAGAATCACCTAATAGGTATGAACAAACAAGATACAGAACTTTAATTTACCTATATGAGCTGGTAATAACTAATAGAAAAATGATTTGCAATCTGACTACTTTTCAATAAATCTTCACTCAGTTTTCATCCGATACACAATCGGATTTGACAAGTTACAAAAGTTGATTCTAATAGTCAACAATAAAGAGTATATTAACGTAATGTATTTGAAAAACTGAGTGGAAAGTGCATAACAGAGCAACCATGTCTATGATTTGTAAGATAAAAGTTATGTGCCGAGATTTGTGCCAAAGAGAATCGTGTATGGGAAAAAAAGAAACTCAAAGAGCTTATATGGAGTCCCACTGTGCCAACTCTTCCACGTTAAATCCCAACATAGCATTGCTGTAACAAAAATTACAAAGACAACTTAATATCCTGATCTGTGAATACCTGAGATACCATAATTTAAATGATACCTTTTAAATCATGTGAATATCGAGATACCATCATTTGAATGATACCTTTTACATCTCTAAAGACAACCATGAGTTGAAGTTACAAATATAGAATGCAATAACTCCATTTAGTCTATTAGGACAAGTATCTAGCTACTAACATATGACATTGACATCTCCAATGGGACAGAGACGATTAATGAAGGTAGACGCAGGCGAAAAGAATTTTAATAAATTTGTGGAAAATATCAATCTAAATGTTTCATGTCTATGTCAACTGCTACACGTACACACGATGTTCTTTTCACATTTAAGGTGCTGCGTCATATTCAGACTGATAGCTCTTACCAAAAATGAGGATTACTTTTTAGAATCCAACCATCTCAGTTCCTGGCAATCAGATCTATTTAGGACAGTCCTTCCGTTCCAAAAAACAAGTCCTATTTGTCGAAAAAAGAAAAGAAGAGTTCCTTTTTTCAATGATGATAGTACAATGTCCTCACGTTCATTAATTTGATTACATTACCATATGTTATCACCACTAAACTACACATTCATTGTTTTATAGGTAAACATTGAAAGAAAATTTATCCTTAATATGCATAGATTTTGCCGGTGGGACTCCATGTGGAACAGAGGGAATGACTTACATTGTACTTGATCAAGTAACCCACTGCCTGGCCCAAAACTAATAGGACAAGGAGAAACAAAGGAAAAATATTAAAAAGGAAGAAACAGAACATGAATGAAAGAAACAGGACATGAATGAAAAAACAACCTACATTAAAGTTGAGGAATAGATAACTGAACATCAGCAGTAACAGGATCCTGGGGCAGGTCTTCTACGGCCATTAACCTCTGCTCTAGACCAGTCTTGGCATTATATATGAATTTATAATGGCTATACAAACCCCATTCGGACTTTGCTTCGATGAAATCCCAGCAATCATCTAGTTACACCCTCACCAACACAAGCAACACTCCTACAATAAAACTTGGCATTTCATTTGTCCCTGGTTTACAAAGTTAAATAAGCCTCCCTCCAAGTTTTAGTTGATCACTACCAATTGTTGGCTATCCTAAACTAAAAAAGGACTTCAGAACCCTATAAACATTCTCAAAGGTAGAACGACCTATAAAGCATGATGGGATACATATGTACTACCAAAAACAGCAAATGGTAAAAATTAAAATATTCCATTATTAAAATATGAGGTGAAAGGTGACTAGGTCTAGGTGAGCAACAAAAATTAGAGATCGGTAAAGATTCTCACTATTACCCAAAAAGAAGCAATATGAATTATACCACTGCCAATTGGAACGTATTATGATAACAAAATACCACTTTCAGCACAAGTCTAATTGTCACTGATGTTCAAGAAAGGGAACAAGAAGCATGCATGACAACCAGAAGAAAATGGAAACAACCAACACAACATTAGTAAACATGCCAAAATACCATACCAACAAAGTAGGTGCTTTTCAACTCGCACAAGCAAGTTAATACACAAAGACACTTGATGGTGGAGGGTGGGGGTAGGGAGGGCAAAAACAAAATTAAAAACACAAACAGCTTTTCAAGACACAAGGAAATTGTAAGTGCTTTCAAGCATTATTTACTTGTCAAAAGAATAAATAAAATGCTTTCAAGCACCATTTTGCATAGGCTAGCCGAGATACTTTCCATTTAAATATCGACATGTGGAACAGTTGCTGAAACAACCAGAACTGAGACGTCTAAAACCTACACAAGATAACAAACATAAATTTGTCTTTATGCCTTTTGTTATCAAACCCTCTTGATGTAGATATAAATACTGTCAAATACTACCTCCGTTCCAATTTATAAGAACATTAGTCTTTGTAATTTAGAGCTGAGGGAATACAATAGAGTTTCAACCAATTCAAAAATCAAAAGTTCACAAACCTTGAACAAGTATTTTGCATCTAACACGTTCAATATAATCCAAGAACAGTATCATTTTCTTGAAGAAGATTTTCATTGTACTTCTGAAAAGCCAAGGAATTGAACCTTATAATACACAACAATGTTGGTTTTGTGTTCATTGCTATCAAAACTCAACCAGCAAAAATTGTCTAGAAATACATAAAGAGGGGAACTTAACAATATATTCTTAACAAAATGGCTGTGAATGCTATACCTTTAATGAAAAGCTACTGAACTCCACAATCACGGGCAGCAATTCACCATAGTAAATAAGCTCCCCCATTCAAACTGGAGACTGATCAAATTTGCTAATATGGTCAACCAAATCAGAACTAATGGCATGAATTTGTTGTCCAGCCAAAAAGAGAAGCCATTAACCTACATTAACCCAATATATTATACTTAAAGGCACCACCGTGAAACAAGTTACTGGAAACTATGAACAGAAGAATTCAAGTGATGTGAAGAATCAACCAATCACGAGAGAAACTTATAAATTAAACATTACTTTTTTCAAGAATGTATACAGAATGTGATGTGATTTCATCATGGACACGTGTAATTCAACCAAAAAAAACACACACTACCATTTCAATTTTTTCATATTTTTATTTTTATTTTCTTCTCATTTGTCAATTCTCAACACCTAGACCATACAACACACCGGCATACTTATCCAGTGATCCACTGAAAAAGTTCTCTTTCAACTTCCTGAATGTACAAGATGTGAGCAAACTATCTGAACCCGCCTGGTGACAAATACCAACTCTCTCTACTTCCAACAGCTCAGCGAGCTTGTTCAATCCACCATGCAGACTGTTGCAGAACTTCATCAAATGCTTGATGTCATAAATGGTGGGGAAATACATGCTGATTAAAGAAAAGAACCCAGCTTCAGTGTCAGGTAAATCATGACAAGTCAAGAGCTTAAGCAAGTACCCAAAATCATATCCACTATGAAAAGTAACCCAATAAACATTATCATTCAAAACAATTCCGGACGACATCAAAAGCTCCCCAAATCTTCGGGCATCAATACCCTTTTCATTATTTTTACTAAAATCGATCCCACTCTGGCGCAAAAGCTCGATTGAATCATGTGCAAACACATCCTCATTGACATTAAACTCGCGAAAATTGAACTGCCAAATGAAATATTTATCAGTGCCACATTTGGGTAAATTTCCTTCCTCATCCGAAAAAGTGAGCCCTAACTGAATCAGTTTTAACATGTCTACATTGTCCTTCAATGTCTGGTAATGATAATCGTTGCTGTTCTTGAAATTACCGACAGGCCGTAGAACAATTCCTGGAAATTCGGTATCCATAGCAACATATGAAAATTCATCAACAACATCGCGAATCAAAGCAAACTCTTCCTCCAGATTATCATTCCACACCTCTCGAATTTCAATGGATTCGCTCTTGGGTATGATCGACATTTCTTTAAAATAAATACTACAAAGTTCGACCAAAAACAGAACTTGAACAAAATTTGTAAGACGATGCCTTGCAAATTTTGAAACCGTCCAAAACCTAGACCGATCAACTGGAGACTCGATTGAATTTTCACCAGATCTGCAAACAACAAACAGATTAGGAGACTAATTTATTGAAAATCTCCCAATCAGAGCACAAGAGAACAAAAAAAAAAATCAAATCTCACATGAAATTAGCAAAGATTGAGGCTTTCAATCGTGTGGCAAACACCATGAGATTTGAGCATGGTATAGATCGTAGAGGAGTGTTAGGGTTTCAAACAAGGTAATAAGATCTGTATGGAGAATGAAGAGGAATTGTACGCGACAGAAAAAGGAACTTGGGGTTAAATTCGTCCCTTCTCCTGTTCAAACCAGCACACGTTCGGAAGGAACAGATTACCAAAGAGGATAAAATTAAAATAAAATTATTTGTTTAATACTATAAGATATTATTATTATTATGTTATAAAGAACTGAGAAATAAAACTACTATTTTGTTTTTGGTAAAAAATAATATTTTTAGTAAGCAAAAAAATTCAAAAAAAATATTATTGTTATTCAATAAAAACAAAAGACAAATAGTGTGATATAATATAAATATAAAATTGTAATGCTAGTAATATACTCATATATTTATTCTTTTGTACACATGTCATATATGTGTAAATAAGTTTATTTATTGTATTTTTGATATTAGTGAAAAAAAAATATAAAAATGAAGAGCAAAAGTTATAAATTGATTTTTTAGAGGGAAATAATTATAAATTAATTTTGATTTGATACAATATTATATGTTTCTTAATGAAACACTTTAGACTCTATTAAGTATATTTTTTAAAAATTATTCATGCTTTATATCTTATATTTTGATAAAATTTTAAGACATTGTTTGATTTGAATGTTTATAAAACAAAAATCTATTTTTTTTTTCTTACAAACCTCTTTTATTATTATTATTTTTTAATTTTTTTTTTATAAACAAGTAATTTACATTAATTTTTTTTTTTTTTTTAACTACAACACTAATATGAACACAAAGTATATGTGCTTAGAAAACTCGTAGAGTGGATAATACGTAGTTAAATGTGGAATTATGCAATAATATTTCTGAAGTTATTTTAGATTTTAGTGAATATACCACGGAAGGAAAAAAGTCATGCTGTACAACAGAAAAAGTTGTGCAAACAGCTAAATATGTCAGCTACCGGCCAACTATCGTTACAGAGAGAGTCATGCTGTACAACAGAAAAACTGCCATGTTTAGTATAATATATTTAAATTAAAAAAGACTCATTTATTTTCACAAGCTTCAAAGTGTATATATGTAAAGTGATAATACATTATTTTAGTATCTCTTAATTAAATTTATAAATTTTAAATTAAATACATTATTTTAGTGATCATATTATGTTTTTCTTATTTATTTATTTACTTTATAAATCTATTTTTGGTCTATCCAAATTAATTTGGGATAATAAATAGCATTGAATTAAAAAGTGTGGACTGTGGCCCTAGGAGAGAGAGAGTATAGCGACGACAGGAAGCCCATGGGTATGAGATTGGATCCTTTCCGGTGCACAAGGAGGCTATCCCTTCATCAATTGGGCCATGTCAAATTCCATAGCTGCCCCGATACAGTAAAAGCATTGCAGGAGTTCTTGTCAAGTTCCTGATACGCAGAAAAGGTAGTAAGTGCCTCAGAACTAGGGTTTTAGGCTTTGCCGTGCAAACTCTCATTTTTCCCCGTCCAAGTCGATCGTAGGCAGACACCCCCATTTCCTCGACCTCTTCATCGCAGGTTCCATTCTCTCTAGCCTAGTTCATGTAGTCGGTCTGTCCCACAAACAATTTGATTTTTGAATCAAAATTTATATATTTTCTTGCATATTTAGACGATGAGAATATTATAGTAAGAAACTACATAAAATGGTTCTAACTCCAGTGAGAGGTGTTTGTGTGCTAAAAATTTGAATAATATATCGTTAATTATACATTCTAAAATTAGTCAATGTGACCGAATAAATTCAAATTATGCCCAGTTTTTTATGGGACAGATAAAATATATAATCTTGTCAAATTGAACAAAAAAATCCAAACTATGCCAATAAATGCACATTTATATCTTTGTAAACGTCTATATGTATACTTGATATGTTGTATTATTTTGTTAAATTTCAATCAAAAATGTTGGACGAAATTTATAAAATTTGGGAAATGCTGTTATTGAGGAATTTGAAGAAGAATAGGAGTAGTTGAATGTTTTAAGTTAATTTTTCGATGGATTCAATAGTTATCAAATTGTATCATATAAGTAGGAGTAATTTTGGAATGATTTAAAGATGCAAGAAATAAATTTATTCGGTTTTGAAGCTGTAGAATAGTTCAAGCATAATGTTACCAGAACTAGTTTGTCTGGGGAGCAACATGCTTTACTGATAACTTAATTTGAATGGAGGGATATTTGTGAGTGAAGGGTAGGTAATATTTCTTTCATAATTTTTTATTTTGGGGATTATTTGTTTCTGTATTTGTTTATGGTGTTCAGTGATAGTTCTTTGATTGTTGAAAGTTAAAATGCGTTAAGTTTCGTTATGTTGGGATGGTGCATTTTGTTTCTAATCTATGTAGGTTCAGATTATCTCATATTACCTGATTTTCATCTTTATTTTGCAACAATTTTGGAGGCAAGTATTTCAACAAGGCGAAAAATGTCTGAGTAAGTTTGCAGCCCTTCTTAAATGTATTGTTAAATAAACATGCATATGTGCATACATGAGAAATTGAAAAAATTAGAATATCACTACCCGATTCATGATGTATTCACTCCATCTTTGTCTCATCTGAATTCGTGCTAAATTACGTGTACGACTAATTGCTCATCCAAGCTGTCGTTGTGACTCAATAGCTGGACTATACTATGATTCCGTTAGTGATAAGTATAGCCGGTATTTCCACCATCCTATTGGCATTAATTGTATATTTTGTGGTTTAACATAAGCTGAATGTCTCAATCTCTACGAGAGAGCCATTTATCTTCTCATATGTGTATATATGGTCTCTTGGAATGTTAAGAACCACATTCCTCTTTATATATACATGTATATATATCATATATATTATGTATATAATAAAGCTACCATTATGTGTACTATAATGTGGTGAAACTTCCATAATAATGAGAAAAACAAAAGGTCACTTAACATGGGTAAACGAACCGGGTCGACTATTCCATGGACGCCACCGGGTTGGGTCAACTCGACTCTTTTTCCAACATCTCCCACTCGCCCATGGCGGGGACGACATGGTAACCATCATGGTATTATGGTTGCTATTGCCATCAAATCTAATAACTTTAGCTAACGGATAGTGCGACCGCTGAGTTTACCTACAATGCGGGAGCTCTAAATCAAACCCATTAGTGCCAAAATAGAGACATATACCCTTTTAGAAAAAATATGATATGGAAGCTCTTATGCCAAACTTGTCAAAGTTTGCGCGAAGACTACAATTCAATAAACTTAGAGTATCCCAAACCAACTTCGATTTCACCTAGTTAAGTATCTCTAATCTCTCAAAGAGCCATACTTAACTCCTTTAAGCATATCGCTTTGCGTCGTACACTTATAATTATTTCACTATCCAAAGCGCTATAATCACGCGTTACAAGTGTATAGCATGTGGTGAATCAAGTTGTCTTCCCTTTACTCTAATGTTACTTAGACATGGATTAACTGTTTTCTCAAAATCGTCCCTTAGGGTCTTATCTATGCTAACTTTAGGAAACAAAATCAAAATAGCAACATCAATCCATATCTTTGTGACGTAGTCAAAGATCACAAAGAGCACTACCTAAAGACACGATAAACTAGTATTTATCCTTTTATAACTTACATGGTGAGAAAGTAAGGATTTATTCTCTCACCTTCTTAAATGGTGGTTGAGCTCATGCTAACCCTCACAACAAATATCTTATAGATATTGTGCGAACCTCAATCTAGTCATTCCCAGAGTGTTTAACTCAAAAAATTTCAAATTACTCACCTTACAAAATGCCAATTTTAAAATTTCTTATCCAATTAACATGTCACGTTAGACAATCTCACAATTATGATTATGTATGTCTAGTCATACCATGCAGACCTTAGTTCAGTCGCTCTCCAAGCGCCTAACTTGAATTCTCAATTTGTTCACTTTTTGAAGCACCAATTTTGAGGTTCACATCCGGCTTTAAATCAGGCTAATATGGATATTGGGACTTTCCATATTCGGTTAAACTCGTTTAACCTCATCTTGGTCTTAGTAAGGCGACATACACATATTTCATTTTTGATTAATATTAAACAACAATTGATCATTGTACAAAACGTCAATAGCTTGCTATCCAAAACTCTAATAAATGAAATGTCTCATCTTTGCTCGCTACTAAGCTAATTAATCACTTTTTAAAGTGTCAATTACTCGTTAAGCGTCTTGCTCGTGTGAGTGAGCCAATCAGCCTATTAGACATATTCTTTAATGTAAATATAAGTATATGTGTAAAATATTTCTCATTTGCACTAACTATGGAAATGTTGCAAAATGATATACTGATATCTCAGACATAAAGTGACGAACATCTTAAATACATTTAACCATTACAATGTCTCAAAGATATAACATAAATCTATAAGCCCATTCTCCAATAAAATGCTTTATCATGCGATCCACCAAAATTAGACTTTTAGGTATGTATTCTAAATCCACTTCACAAATTTTAAGTTTTCTCAAATATTGTTTATCTCTAGGTCATTTACGTCATCTCAATATTTCACTTGATTTTAATTGGTGAAATACAAGATGCAATAACTATGAGCCTTACACCATCTGAGTCTTTCACTAGTCCAACTAGCGAAACCCATGAAGTATAAATTCACACTCTTTGTCGTCTGGGTCTTTCATTGATATTAATTAGTGGAACTCACGATGAATAAATCGAGATCCAATTACATAAATTGTAATCCACAAAACCAATTAGTTACCCAAAGTAACATCAAGACAATTTTGATAAATAATCTTAAGGTTTAACCAAATTCATATTGATTAAATTGATTGTGAAAAACATAAATACACTTTTGTATCTATCAATTTTCAATTGTAAAGACACATGGAAATAAACATCTTCACAATGGTAGAAATATTGAGGCTAACTTTTACAAGTTTAAGCACTCATCTTATAACAACAGAAGTTCATATAGGTTTAGTTGTTTGTGCGAAATTGCTTAAAGTTAGTTTTCGATAAATCTCCAATGACAAAGGACAAATCTGAAATTTACTTTTAGCGACCTGTAAAAGATCAACATGTCGAATATATACACTAGTCTACGTACGTCCTCATATATAATAAGGACTAAATGTTGTTAACAATTAGCACAATGTCAGTTACATACATCAATTAAGTAACTCCCTTTAAGACCACTTGATATTCTTATAATGGTTTTTCCTTGATCATCGTAAATCCATAAAAATAACTCGATAAAATCTTGGATACCATTATGTGGATACATGTTTCGAGTTATTAATAAAAACGTTTGAGCTAACAATCTTTGCGCTCTCGTTTTTCGATTAAAAAAAACATATAGTCAATATATATATATCTTTATAATTAATTCTCTATTGAGAAAATATTATAAAAATGTCTTTTTGGTGAAATTTTAAAATTTAATGTGCGACAATAAACAATCTCGAGGTGAATTAAGACAATCTTCACATTCGGTATGAGAATATCATCTTTAATAAGTTCTCTTGTCATATGTACTTACTAGATGAGCCTTATACTTAAGTATGGAATTATTTTCTATGCGTTTGACCTTTGAGAACCCATTGGTTCCAAGTAGTCTTTCGCCATATAGGAAAATCAATCCAATTCTCAAATTTTGATTGGTCCATATTGACTCCATGTCAACTCCTATTAATTTAATCCACTTGTTACTTATAATGAAATGACATTTTGATCATTATGTAGACTTTTCATTACTTGCACTTTTGCCTCGGAGACCTCCCACTCAATCCAAATGACGATAGAAAGTAATGTCTCTTTGGCTTTTCGCAATAAATGTACAAGTAAACATTATGTAATGAAAGAAAACTTATTGGAAAACTAGGCGCTCCTACTGTCTACGTGGAACTAAGAAATGATTCTCAATTTCAACCGTTCGGATAAGTGCGTCTAGATCCAAATCGCTCCCACTTTCTCTAGGAATTTGAGGAACGTCATCCTCGATCTCAACTACATAATGTGGTGAAATTTCTACAATAGTGAGAAAAACAAAAGGTCACTTAACATGAGTAAACGAACCGGGGTCGGCCACTCCATGGGCGCCACCGGGTTGGGTCACCCCGACTCATTTTCCAACATGTACTAACCAATGGTTTTAAATGATTATTTGTATTTTCTGGTGTCTTTATGAATAAGTTACTGCTTGTGACTATGTAAAACGATGAATAGTTTGAAATTTGTTGAGTTCTATAATTATTATTAATTGATAGGATCAGATATTCTCTAAATGTTTGTGTAAGCTTCTTAAGTCTACTAATTAGAGTTCAGAATCATTCTCCGAAGTCTAAATAAACTTTGGGAGTGCATTGATATTTTGTGGGTTAAAAAGGTGGAAAGTGATTCCAAGAGTAAGTCTATAATTTTTCTATGTACCATGATGTGTTCTCCCCTCCAAGTGGACCAAGTGTTTATCACTTTATCGAGCCTCTTTTAGTCCTGTCGATGTGAAGGATGTTTATTTTTATTCTGGACTTCTATTCATGTTTGTTGACCTTGAATTGTGTGTGAAAAATCCTTTTAGAAGGTTATGGTACTTTTTGGCCTTAGACTTGTGAGGTTGAGATGACTTCAAACCCTTTGGTGGGCACAGGTGTTCATACCAGCAAATGTAACTGATTTTGGTGTTATAGTATTTTTTCTTTATTCCTATTTGACCATCTTGCCGTATGTCTGCTTTTTATTTGCGCTGATCATGACTTGTACATTTCACATGCCCTATTTTAGAGGATTGAATCAGGCATTGCCATTGGTTATAAAGAAAATTTGAATGGATGTACATCATTAATGATTATGTCGAATTCTTTTAGATAATTAGGAAATATTCATTGACGATTGGAAGAACAATCTCTTCTTCAAAGAGCATATGCTCTGTTGTTATATATAATTGAGCATGGCATTGGACAATAGTTTGTTCCAGCATTAAGCACTTCTGATAATTCTCCCGAACAGTGTAATGTATCAAGTGCATACATTATTACATCTTTCATAATTTTATATCATAGTTGAGTGGTAGCACATTTAAGAAGGTTTCCCAAAATTTTCAACGTCTCTCTTTGCCTTTCTGAAGTCAGGTTCTCATATACGTTATTTAATCCTATTGCAGCGAAGGTGTTATTGTCACAGTTGAGTCCCCTGCTCCAGGTCCAGCTCTTGGTGAGCCCATGGACATCATGACAGCTCTGCAACTTGTGCTTGAAGTGGCACTTGCCCATAATGGGCTTTCTCAAAGTCTTAACGAAGTTGCAAAGGTTGTTGAGAAGCATGCTGCCCAGCTATGTGTATTACCAGAGGAATGCAACCGGCCTGACTTTGTCAAATTGATCAAATCACTCTGTGCCAACCACAACGTGAGCCTGATAACAGTCCCCAGTGGGAAGACTCTTGGCGAATGGGCTGGTGTAAGTATAAAACCATATTGATATATTTTTTTATCCTAATTATATTTGCTATTTTTTTTTGGATACATTTTGTTTAATTTCCTTTTTACACCCTTTGATTTCATCATTTACGGCTGGCAAATGTTTGTAAATCATTAGTGTTTTAAGGCTCCGTCTTGTTTTTGCCTTGCAGTTGTGCAAGTTTGATACAGAAGGCAAGGCACGTAGTTATTGGTTGCTCGTGTTGTTGTGAAGGTAATTAATGCAATGCAACTTTTATAATCTATATTCTTTGCCGCCTTTTAAATATTTTTAAGGAATAAGCTTGGCTTGCAGGATTATGGAGAGGAAAGCGAAGGTCTTCACATTGTTCAGGAGTATGTGTAGTCTCACTTAGCTAGTAGCAGGGAATCAACATTCAATTAGGAGTCTGTTTTAGTGTTCATCTTTAGAGAGCCTTCTTTTTAGGAAAGTGTTATTGAGGGCAAACATTTCAAAGGAATTGCCTTGAATTTTGGTAGTTGTGGTTTCAAGTTAATTATCTGATGTACTGTATGATGGTATTCGGTATGGCTCCTTAAATTTACAAGATATATGTACTGTGGATTTGAACCTTGGATCGGATTAATGGCGCAAAAAAAAATATAATTCTGACTTGGACCATATTTGATACACACATTAAACAAAAAATCTTTCAATTTTATTATAATTAGAGAGTTCCATTATAAAAGAGTTGGAGGCTAATCATCAGTCTTATGCGGATATGTGATTGTATTCATCTCTTTGATACTGAATTTATTCGTTTCACTGTAAATTAAATAAAACAATACGAATATACTTAATAAAAATATTTTATTAAGTATATTAGTGTTGCTTTATTTTTTGAGAAAAGTAATCTTAAATTAAAATAATACAACCCACTAATAAATAGTTTTGCTCTATTTGAACCAACAAAAAGGAAAATGTGGCCAAAAGAAAAATTACAGCATTTTAATAAAATTAGATAGGTCTGAGAAGATGGGTTATATTTTTAATGTGTAGAATTTAAATTTTTAAATGATAGGGTTAATATATTACAGCATTAAATACTATATTTTCAGATTTAATATCCCAATTAACACTGATTTATTGAAAAATTGTTATCATAAATCATTTGAGCACAATTAACTCCATTAATTGGTTAAATAAAAAACTTCCAGAATTGAATGTAATCTAATCATAAAGTTTTTTCTTGGTAATGACCTAATCTTGAAATTGCTCCTTCAAATAAGAAAAATGTTCCGACAATTTCAGCTATAATATTATTATTTTTTTTCCATCATTCAAAAAACTAATGTACTGCAAACTAGGTTGTGCTTCTATGGATTAATATAATCTCACAAATTTTAGAGTGAGTCAATGTACGCTAAATTACTTTTTTTTAAAGAAATTGAAGTAATGTTCACATATGATCTAATACACGATTTTTAAAGTAAAACAACACAAATTCCAGTTGAAGAATTTTGTGAGGACGTTATTTTATTTTGGAATATTCTAGAAATGATGAATAAAATTTATATTATTAGTTAGACAGGCTACTGCTTTGGCCATAAAGCATCCTGGGAAGCCAAAAATTACTTCCACCAGAAGACATGTTTGCCTTAAAGTACTTGTTACTTTGAGTTCTCATGATAGAAACTAACCTGGCCCCATGCACTTTGTTATTTATGTAAACTAATGGTTGAAACATTGTAATCTTAATTCTAAGAGATGGATGTTATTTATGGACAACTTCTTTCAAACTAAAAAGGATGCCAATCAAACTTAATTTGGGAGACAGTTTATTAAATCTGATATTCATCAAACATGGTTACCAATTTTAATTAAGTCAAAATAATCCAAACCATTGAAATTTAATTTGTCAAGTGTCAACCATTCAACTATGTGTTTGAAGAGAGAGGGAGGGGTGTTACATGTCAAGATTTGTGACTGAGGGAGTGCGAGAGTCTGAAGGAATTTGAAACTAATCAAAATACTTTGATTTGTATGTAAAGTAGTCCACCTTTATTTAATTATGTAGGAACCATCATCATCACCTTCCTTGTTTCGATATCAGCAACCTCTTGTTATTTCCTCTTGTTAGCCATAGCACCTTTCCATCTTGAACTGCAACTGAGCTTAAGAACAAGAGATGACTCTTCACGATGTACCAAAATTCGAATATCCCTTAGCCAATGCCTTTTAATTCTCCCTTACCTTAAAAGCTTGAGAATCTCAAGCTTGTGTTTGGCAATGGTGATGCCCATGCTTTGGAGGAAGTCATGATTCAAGTAAGGTATATTTGTCTTGCTTTGAGTTCATATAATGGCGGAGCCAGGCTTGCAAAATTGGGAGAATCCTACATATTTTTATTTTTATTTTGTATTAATAATTTATTATATAAATATATTTTTTTCAAATACGTAAAATTCATTAAGAGTGTCCAAATGAGTACAGTATTCATAATATTGGAGATTAAATACAAGGAAAAAAAAGACGTGGGTATTTGTTCACCTCACGCTCCCTCTTAGTTAAGTTAGTCTCCCGAAATAAATTTGCAAAAGGGACCAAACTTAAATTTCTGAGGGGATCATCTTATTAAATATTAATATCTTTATACATTTATGATAAATTTGTGGGGGGTTTTTGGTCCCCCCTCCAAACCGTAGACCCGCCAGTTCATTCTGAAAGAAAGCAAGGCTATATTCATAAACAAGGTAAGACTCAAGCCCTATTTCTGATATCCAGGAGAACCATGATATGGCCTAATTTGTACAGTATGATACAATTATTTGATAATGAGAGTTGATATTATTATATAACAATGAGAGCATTAAATGTGCTTGCAATTGGTATAGTAGAATTCTATCAAGGAAGTTTAACATATAACATTCACAAAATTATATATACACATACATCATATAATCTATTACAAGCATTTTTTTCACATTTTTGAACACTTGACATATTATACAATAAAATAATTTCACATTTTTCTAAATATTTAATGTAATGAATTTACTACAAATAAATTTCACTTCAAATATTCTAAATATAAACAATTACAAATTGAATGTATTCTTTCACTTTTGATAGAATGTGATTTCACCATTAGGTCCACAAATTTTTTTACTATCGAAAGATGGAACCATATTAATTTTGTTTACTTGCTTAGTTTACTACAAGAAGCAATGGAGCCATGGAGGTATTCCAACTTTTAAAAAACAGCTGCAAATGTTTTAAACTTGTCACTAAATTATCATTTTTATAAATAAAAATAACATGATGCAATTTCAATTCAAAACGAACTTATTTAGCCTTGTGAACATGGTCAGGAGATAATGAGAACTGTGGTTTGGGCCAATGGTTGGAAATCAACCATTTGGCTTTGATCCAACTTAGAAAGCTACTAAATGGAATATTTTAGACTTACTCGAAAATCAAAAATATTCTAGACAAAGTTACAGTTGATGTCCATTGACTGTTAATGACTTAGTTGTTTTTGTGGTCCATTGGATTGAACCAAGGTTCTTGAGTAGTTAACCTAAAACACGGAAAACATGAGAGGGTATAGCCTCATTCGCCTCTCCGATACTTAAGTCAATGATCAAAACTAAGGCACTAACAAATAGTTCGATATGAAAATATGAAGGAGTGTGTGTTTATGACGTGTCTGACTTACAACAGTGAAAGAGGGTTCATATAGTGACCTCAACTTGGTGCACAAGCCAAGGATCAGGAGGTGGTGGATCTTTTTAGAATTCGTTCGCGAGATAGTGAAGCCCTAGTAGGAATCTTCGGGCCCATTAGGCTATAAGCGGGTCTGTTGGACCATAACTCTTATGCATGTTGATCCGACTTTGGGAATATAGTCGAGAATATAACAAATACGGATTTGTTGTTAGGGCGTAACTATCATCGGGCCGACTGTCCATAGCAAGATCATGCGGGCGATCGGGTTGGAAACCCTAGGCCGGTTGTCTAAAGTGGTTGCATGAAAGTGTGAATGTTCGAGCAGGAATCAAGAGGGTCGCGTTTTTCGCTATTCTGATGCCCTAATTAAAGTTTGGGCGAGCGCTCTAACCTTACTTTGGGCCGATCTCCATTAGTTGCCTTGGTCAATATTTAATTTATTTTGAGGACATTGAAGATATTTTACGATAATAAAGTTGTTGCTTCTTTTTCTAAGGACTACATAATAGCTGGCACAACTAAATATATTGATATTAAATATCTTGCTATGTTTATTAAAATTACCAATATATTTTCTATATTGGCAGATCACTTAAGTAAAGATTTACCACCCACCTTTTTTAAGAGAACATGTCATTAACATGAATTTGGTTGACAATCTTTCATTTTACTCTATAGTTTATAAATTTTATTGTGAGGCACCAGTTCTTGTGAATAAATTATGTTATGAATGTTATGGGTTGTTACTTTTATTATAGTGCACATTTGATGCTTTTGGGAAAAAAAAATCATGTATGAACGTCATGGACATATTTACATGTTATTATTAATTTAACTTTTTGTTGCTCATGACTTTAAGTCAAATGTTTGTGAAATTTGATAAAAATATACATAAAATTATGACTAAAAACGATTTCATGATGCTAAAATGTATGGAAGCTACTTTTAATTAAATTTTAGTACCTTGTCAAACTTGAGATATCTAAAATATCATATTTTATAAATAATTTATGTTTAATCCATTTGTCAAGTGGAAAAATTATAGATTTATCAGAATACGACATAATTATGTAACATAATTGGGATCCTAAAATACGTGTTTTACATATATATATATATATATATATATATATATATAACACAAGCCTAATATTTTAATTAAAAATAGAATATTAATCCATTAAGATTAATTTCATTGCCATCTTCATACCTCCCGTGAATTTATTCTCTTCACCAATATATTCTTATGTTTATGTATATTGAAAATATAGTAAATTTAATTACGAGGTCAAGTCTCCAATTAAAGCATGATCCCACTTTGCTTTTTACTTTTTCTTCCTCTCCTCGTGATTGTTAATTGTAAATATTGACCTAATTCTATGTTTACTCCAAGAAGCAATGGAGAGCCGTGGCAGTACAACAGTTTGCTCCAACTTACGGGGAGCAGATATGAATGTTTAGCTTGTCTCTAAACTATCACCTTTTTTTTAAATAAAAACCAGATAATGCAATAGGCCAATAGCTCATCAAAGCAAACTTCCTTAACAAAAGGCTTCATGATAAGGATTTGGATCTAGAGTCTAAACAAGACAGAAACTTAGAAATTAAAATTGTAATACACATAATCTGTTTCTCAAAAGAGTGGACATATTGTTTCCCAGTTCATATATACGAAGCTCATATAACATGATATCCAATAGTAGGTAATGCTAATAATCTTCTCACATTTAAATTAAAGTAAAAAAGGACACCGCTAGAGTACCAACATCGACCACAGGCAACTTAACGGGAGAAAAGAAGACAAAATCTGGTATCTGAGCAGTTTGAATTACTTGCTCTCAGTAACTGGGAGGTAGACACCCTCTGATGCCAGCCAAATATTATCAGGACGTTTGTCTCGTACACCACAGACCTGCATCAAGAAGAATATATCATCAGCAATTGCAACAGATGAGTTGAGAAGCTATACATCTGTTGGCCATGTCACAGTGAATGGAAAATTAAAAAACTAAAGCAAGTTCTCAGGACAATAAATTGTCTGAGGTCACCATACATACATACACACATACATACATGTATACACACACACACACACACACACATATATATATATAGGAAATAAAATGTTGAGGAGCATTCGCTAAAGAAGCAGGGTTTATGGAACTCTGCACTACTATTGGAAGAGTCAAGTTCTCACCTCTTGCTGGCCACCAGCAATACGGCTGTATTTCTTGTCATGACTGTGTAGATATCCGCCAGTGTCAACATGATGAAGCCTTACCTTTTGATCTTGTCTCCAACTTTTCCCACTTCCCTCAATTTCTAGTCTAAGGAAAAAAATTGTTTCGAGGGGGAAAAAATGTAATCAGAACGTCAGTCACTGACACTAAGTATAATTTAACAAACTCTTGATATATCTCACCTCCAATAATCTCCAGTGTCAGAGTTGGTATCATCTCCAAAGCAACTCACCTGGACATTGATGGAGTTCAAAGTAAAAATAAGCAGCCAATTAAATAGTAATAAACAGTTAAGAACAAATTTCATAAGCAAAAACCAAAAGCAGCCTCCTGACATACAAATGTTTAAATTACAGCATGAAGTGCATCAAACTCTATATAGATCATGGATCATGTAGTAAACACCTATCTGAATTTACCTATCTGATATCTCTCAACATATTCTCCTGATGCATGCCACAAGTTAACTAGTAACTTAAAGGGCTAGAAGTACTTAATGGAATATTAATGGAATATTAACAAAGGTCTAAGTTCGGAAAAGCAAAGTTGAAAAATCCAGTTCACCAACCTCCAAATTGCCCGATATGGGAGATGCGAGTAAGTGGCTATGCAGCCATCTCCGGGTCCTCATATGCTGCAAGCGGATGATCGTTCCACTTTTAATTGTGGCTCCTTGTTTCTCAGAAGAGTCCGGTATGGGCCTAACAATCTGGAAATTAGGGGGAAAATCCCCGTTTAATAGAAAATTATAAGAATTCCAACAAACTTCAGCTATGAGCTAAAGCCATAAAAAAAGCATCTTAAATCTTGAAACAAACCCAGTAGCTATTGGAATCATCAACATTTGGGAAACCAGTAACTGACTGCTGCCCACTGCCGGAACCATAAGGCACATCATGTGAATGCAGCCGGAATTTTGTCTTCTCATGCATTAACTTGATCAGGGACCCATAAGTAATCTACCAAACAATAAAAAACTAATTAAACATGTTTATAATTTTGTGTCTCCATTTTATCTTTTAAGAAGTACTTATGTGACTCCCATATATCACGAGTTCACAACTTGATACTTCGAAAGATACACTTTTTTTGGCCGACAACCTAAAAACTCATCCGAACCACAGCTGTATACCACATCTCTATTTAGAGATTCCACACATTAACGTCAATTATCTGTTTTATAATGTGTTCCTCTGTAAATGGTTGGCATCCCCTTTGTGCCTCTTTGCATATACTATTTACTTAGAAATTTTCTTTTATCAGTTTTCAAAAGTGACTCAACTCAAAGATGTAAAACAGTGGAACCTTAATAACAATTATACTCCATCCACTCCATAAAAAGGGGCCGGTTCTCAAAATATTTTGCTCCGATTACCTCTTCTATTAATGATGATAGCATGCATGATACCAACGTCCTCAAGTTTCTTACTATTACCCACACCATTAAACTAAAGTATCATTCTTTTAAAAGTAAACATGGAATGAATCCAAATTAAAGCAATTCATAAGTAACAGATAACAACTATTAATACCTCGACGCCTTGAGAAGAAGCAGCAGAGACGGGGGAGCTAAACCCGTTATCGGAATCGAGAGTAATAAAGAGAAAGATTGCGAGCCCGAAAAACGATAATGCCATTACGAGTAAGAGCAATATAAACCAAGTTTCTTGCCAAAAAGGTAAGTTTAGATCCGAATCGGATGATGAATTTACGCCTTCTCTATACACAATCCGAGTCGGTACCGGAGTTTGATTGGCAAACGAAGAAGAAGACGACGTCGATTGTTGTTTTCTCCTGGATAGGTTACTTTGCTGCTGTTTCCCTGAAGGAGCCACGGCTGGAAACCTTACGAGTCGGATTATCCGACCGAAGATCCAAACTGTTACCCGTAAATTGGTCTGCCTCAAATGAAGAATACAGAATTACAGAACGAGCTAAAGAGCGGGTGACAATTTATGCAAGACCCAGATGGCCAGAAGACTTGACCAACTACAAAAGGTCCTGTAAGTGGTAATGCCACGTAAATCGTGAAACTACGACGAATCAGATTGTCACATGTGGAGTACGCTCACATTTGCTAGCTTACGTGGAATTGTAATTTTATTTTGTGTTTTCCAATTTACTACGGTAACAAGGTAATTCAGTTAAGTTGTGCTCGAAAATTACCCTCGCTTAGGTGCCGGTAAGTCTCCTTGGACAAAAAACATGAATATGGATTACTTTAAATAGTGTGAATATTAGTCATTTTTAACTTCTTCTTTTTTTTTTTTGTTTTGAGATATGGTGCTTCATCCTATTAATTTAAAATAACAAAGTGCCTCAAATTTATAATTATAGTTACATTATTGCGCCATCACTATAAATTAGATAATTATTATTTTATAAATATACATAAAATAAAATATATGTAACATTATAATTTTTATAAATGATATTCCCTCTATTCAATTTATATTGTCATAATTAAAAATTACACGTATATCAAAAAAATTGTTATTTGTCTATACCATTTTTATTATCATATTATATAGAAATAATTTTTAATGGATAAATAGAAAAAAATAGTGGAGTTAATAATTATTTTATTTTTAAGAAAGTATTTATTATTTTCAGTAAATTAATTATGAGTATTATTGAATTTATTGAAAAAATAAGGTAAAAAAAAGTTCAAGAAAAAAAATAAGACAAATAAAAGTAGACAGATCAAAAAAAAATTACGATAATATAAATTAGATGGATAAAGTATTATTTTTGTGATATAGAGTAACACTTTTCATTCATTTGGCATGTAATATAAATGTTATGTAACACAAAAAAAAAAAGGTATGTAAATATAAATGTTATAATCTCCTTGGCCCATTAATCATTAACTGTATTAATCGAGTGGTAAGATTATTTACATTTAATTTAAAATTCAAAGGGATGATATTGGTTGCTTTATCAATTTAGGACAATAATTCTTGCAATTATGGACCTGTGAGAAAAAGGAAGGAAAGAAAGAAAAAATAATTATTAAAAATTAAATTAATACTATCACAAAAAAAAAAATTAAAAAAAAATCACAAAGTTATTAGAAGGATTAGCGCGCGAGTACGTGGACATGTACCAGCAGAACAGTACACACGTGATACGTCTACCATCCCAAGTTTCAAACTTCGAAGGGGCAAAAATGTCAAATAGCACTGCTCCACAATACACGTTTCATCCATATAAAGCATCTCTCTCT
The DNA here is from genome assembly GCA_032359685.1 of Pittosporum tobira. Lineage (NCBI taxonomy): Eukaryota > Viridiplantae > Streptophyta > Magnoliopsida > Apiales > Pittosporaceae > Pittosporum > Pittosporum tobira. The sequence goes on from JAUMHB010025926.1 coordinate 36,114, forward strand.
CCTTTCTCGTCACTCGGTTAGCCATTTCTGAAACGTCTGCCGCAAAACCCCGCAGAGTACTAAATTCAGACCCACATTTACGCAAATTGGGCAGAAATTAATAGACCAGTCCATGCATGCTTTACCTTTCCCACAATTTCACAATTTCGCACTTTCTCTCTCTAATTTAATTTGTATCGTCATCATTTTTGGGGGTGTCTGCATTTGCAGTCGTATTCCCCGCTTGCTTTCGTCAGTCTCCTAAATGATTTTGTTGATTGAAAATTCAAAGAGGGTTTTTTGATTATCGAGTTGACTACAATGGCTTCTTCACATAGGGAGCTTGAAAAGGAACTCACGGATGCTGGCAATAAGCTTCTGATGTTCCCTTCACATGCTCACGAGTTGCTCACCATTTTAGATGTAAAAAAATCAAACCTTTATTTATATATATGTATACATCATAATAATATTTTGGTAGCTTGTTCTTTATCATTATAGAATTAAGGTGTTTGTGGAATTGATTGATTACGAAGTTTGAATTTTAAGTGCCTTAAGTAGGTTGATTATTCTTTGTTAACGTCAGGGTTTATTGATGATGATTGGGGTGGGTTTTCTTCTATAAACTTTGCTTTCAATTATGTATTTTGGTTTCTGTCTATTGATCATTTTATGTTGTTTTTACTTGCCATTTGCTTACTCTTAATCTCTGGTAGTGTAGAATAGGTGAATGATTTTTCAAGATCAATGATATGAATTTGTGGGTTAATTTTGTTAAATTCATGTGAATTTTCCATTGCTATATTTTGTTTTTGTTTCAAATTAATTTACATGTCATCTCAATGTTAGTTCACAATTAGTGATGCAGTAGTTGCTAACTTTTGAGTTGAATGTGTATAAGGTATTTTGCCTTGTATCGATTTGTCATATTTATCTAAGTAATTTGGTTGAGATATAATATTACTTAGAACATTTTACATAATTAGTGTTTTAATGAATTTCAAGTGGAATTCTCTTCTTAATCAGTTTCAAAATCTGGAATATCCGAGCCCACACCTTTTACTTCTAAGAGCAGTTTCTCTTATGTTTGCATCTTGTACATAAGCTTTCCAATATTTGTCAATTATACTAGCCAAAAGATGATAACTTGAGGCATTTTCTTCCCTAGAAAGGTTTAGATATTTTTCTAGTTACACTGAATAGTATATTTGAGTATTGCTTGAGTATTATTTCTTTTATGGACCTAGTTCGCAGACAACATAGCTTCTTTGTAAAAGATGTAAGCCTTTCCTAATACCAAGTTCTTTTAGAATTTGTCTGCTTTGGCCTTTTCTGAGGCTTTCAATGTAAGAAGAAAAAGCGTATTTCTGATATTATTTTGGATAATTAGTGACCCTGATTGCAAATA
>JAUMHB010025926.1:42500-45004 GCA_032359685.1 Pittosporum tobira
CGATTATGAAGTGCGAAGACTCGAAAGTCAAACTAGAGGAGACTTAAGAAACAAGCAGGAGCTGGTACAACAACAACAAGAAGAAAATTCCATGAAAATATGAAATCGAGGGCGACGAAAAGTAATAAATTATTGAAAAGGTCAAGAAAACACAACACTCCCACCGGTAATTTAGTTGAAAGTTGACTTTTTTTTTCCCTTTTTTTTTAATTTAATAATTTTTAATCTTGGATGCGAAAGGAGAATATATTTTTCTTTTCAAAATAATAAGAGAACTATACTTCTATATAAAAATTGTTACAATGTGAAAAATATCTTATTTTGTGAGAGGTATAGTATAGTATATCATTTGTAAGGTTGTAAATAAAATTAAATAGTTCGAAATTTATTCGAGATCGTTCTGTTAAAATCTCGATTTGAGCTCAATTCAAAATATTAACGAAAAGAATATGAATATATTTTAAAGTTTGATAAATTATTTGGATCCTAGTAAATTATTTTTTTTTTATTGATATTCGATGGTATTTGCTCGAAAATTTTAAATTACTCGAGTTCGATACATATTTAGTCTTGATTCGATAACTAAACGAGACATACACAAATTTTATTTCAAGTTCATTAAATATATGAATAGAATCTGAATACGTTAATATTCGACTCGATTCAACTCGCTTGCACCCTTAATAATTTGTTAGGATATCTACTCCTAAAATAGAAGAAAACCGGCCTAGTGCAATAAACTTTTCGGACAAAGATATAAAGTATGAACCCGTGAATATTCAGTACCGTATTTCTCGGATAGTCTTTGTCAATTTTCGGTGACACTGTGTTTGACACAGTTTATTGTAATTATTAAAAAAAAATTATTTTAAAAATATTTATTTTAATTAATTTTAAAAATTATAAATTAAATATAATAATATTTTAAACTTTTTTTGAAAAAAATTGCTCAAGGTTTTCATATAATTTAAAATTTATTTAAATTAATAAATAAATTTTAAATTATTTTCAAATAAACTATGAGAAATATAACCTCTGTTCTTTTGCCGCGCCCGGGGGGAGGGGAACACATGACATCTGTCTCTCTTTCTTAGGGAACTCATAAGCAGCTAAAAGTATGGCAAATTGCTTCCTCAAAAAATAATTACATATTCGAGAAACTCTTTCATTCATATGGTTTAAAGTTTTTGAAAATTTTCACCAAAATATTTAAACAAACAATATTTTTGAATTTATCGAAATAAAATTCAATAATAGTTTTTATATTGCAATGTTTTCAACGAAAATAAGTTGTTTCCATAATTTTCCTTCAAAAAAATCGAAACAATTGAAAATTTGTTATTAACGAAATACTATTATTAATTAAAATAATCAAAATAATTAATTAGTTTCAAGATCTCAAAAAATATGAGTTAATAAAATATATATTTGGATAACAATTTAATTTAAAATGATCATAACTGTTTAAAATATTATTTAACTTTGCTTTCAGTTCATTTCTACATATTTTTAAGTTAGTGCATGTTATTTTTGTTCTTTTTGAAAGCATGAATTTATTCCTTGTTATCCATCTAATGTCTTTGATATTATAAAAATACATTAATTAAAAATGTGTTAGATAATTAATAAATTATCATAATATTTGAATTATATTGATAATGTTTTTGGTGTTATTTTTTAAGTTTTTTAATATGGTCATACTTATCATAATATTATATACTCATCATAATATTATATACTCATCATATATAAATAAGTTAAACATATATTGAATATATCACAACATATTATAACATATATGTATATGAGTTTATAGTATAATAAAATTTTCTAAATTATTCATTTATGTTTCTATAATTTTCAAAATTTTTATATTATTTTCAAAATATTTCCAAATCGTTTCTTTTTTTTAACCATCAAAACACGTTCTCTAAACGAAATTTTGAACCATGCTAACCACTAACTACTGACCCCTCGTTTATAGATACTATTCCAAAAAGACACGTGTTATATGTAAAATTTTTCTTCCATATAAATAAAAAAAAATTAAAAATAATATGAAATTGATGTTAAAAATTCGAACGATAGAACAAAAAAAATAATAAAAAATTAATTTGTTTTATTTTTAAAGAATCAAACAGGGTCTTAAGATTTCACCGAAAGTGATTTCTTAACACCCATCTAACTTTATATAAAGCGATTTCTTAAGACCCATCTCACTTTATAAAATATATAGATATGTATAAAATGGGTATGCAAACTTGTAAAAATCTATATTCATGCTACCAAAAATAAAGGAAATGTTTTCAAATATAGTGATTAACACGTAAACTACCAAGAAAAGAGGAGAGTAATTAATTAGTTACTTAATTATGATTATCACGTAGAATCTGTAGTATCTTGAAAGAGATCTTCAACGTATATTATAATACACGAAATTACGTGCATTATAATGTATTACAATATATTTCATCCGTCAAAAAAAATATATATATATAAAAAAT
>JAUMHB010025927.1:0-23855 GCA_032359685.1 Pittosporum tobira
TATATATTGTAACAATTTCTACCACTTAATCTTTATCAAAACTTACTTAGATAAATATTACTTCCAACCGTCCATTATAATTAGTCACTTATTGATTAAAGGTCATACCCCACTTTTCTACTAATAATTTTTCAAGCACTTCATATGTATCAAATACAGTAAATTTAATAATTCTTTCACTGACCCTTGAAGTCATTTCTTATCTGATAGCTATGCTATCACACAGTTACCTTCATATATGTAGCTATATTATACTTTACTATATTTGATAATTGTTTCCAATACTGTTGCAATCTTTATCAGAGTAATAGTATAATAGAAAGCGACAGGCCAACAATTATTCGAATTTTACAGTAGCTCAAAAGTCGTCCGACAAATATTAGTAGGGTCCACACGTTTTCCGTTGTGGGGTCCACTAATACTTTGTCGTTATGCGGCGCACGGTATAGAAACGAATATTTTTTGGCAGCAATTTAAACATTCTTTATGTCAAAAACTAAAATTTGTATTTAACACCCTATAGTTTATTTTGTCAACAATACCATATTGTTAAAGATAAATAATTTTTTGAAAATATTGGGTTCTTACAAGTAATAATATATATATATATATATATATACTTGATGTTGATGTATCCGATAAATAATTTTTTACGGTTAGTATCAGTAGTTTTAAATATTTGCAACAGTGTTAGAAACAATTATCAAATATACTAATAATATTTAGAGTATGGTATAGTAAATTTAAAATTCTTCCATTAACTCATGTAATAATTTCTTATCTGAAAACTATACTATAACACAATTTACTGTATACGATACTTATAAAGTGCTTGAAGAATTATTAGTAGGAACGATTAGAAGATGTTATACTAGTGGGGTATGAACTTTAATTAATAAGTGACTAATTCTGGATAAGTATAATGATTTAACTAATGGACGGTTGGAAGTAATATTTATCCGAGTAAGTGTGAAAATTTTGATATGATTGAGTGGTGAAAATTGCAACAAATAAAATAGTTATGTGACATGATTCACGTGGGTTGGAGTATAAGAAACGCTTGGTATGAAAAGATTTCTAGGTAAGGATTGAAATTGTCTGGAGAAACTTTGAAGTATGAAATTAAATTTTGGTGTTTTATTATTATTTTTTAAAAAACATGAGATGAAGTTTTGGTCTTATTATTATTTTTCAAAAAATATGAAATTTAGTTTTGATTTATTATTATTATTTTCAAAAAGCATGAGATGAAGTTTTGGTTTTATTATTATTTTTTAAAAAGTATGAAATTAAAACTTGGTATTTTATTATTATTTTTCAAAAAACATGAGATAAATTTTTGGTTTTATTATTATTTTTTAAAAAGTATGAGATGAAGTTTTGGTATTTTATTATTATTTTTTTAAAAATATAAGATGAATTTTTGTTTTTATTAACAATTTTCAAAAATGTAATTTGGAATTGTTGGATGAATTATTTTATTGGAAAATTTTCTTGAGGAACGTTGACAAAAATTTTAGTATAAACACATGATATTGGAAGAAAAAATGTTCACACCTAACTCCATTATCTTCGTGATATATTGAGTGTTCCCTTGATATTATAAAATTCTTGTAAATAATCCTAGAGTGTTGCAAAAGTTATTTTTACAAAAAAATTCAAGTGGTAATAAAATAATTTTTCTGATAATACTTATTTTTATTTTTTATCTTTGACGAAATAATTTTAAACCTATATTATACACTCATACAAAACTTACAAAGTACATTTATAAAACTATATTCTATAGGAGAAGTCTTCTTTGCAAGATTTATGTAAATATTCCACTTTTACGCTTCCAGAAATATTTTTTAAATTATTATAAGCTTTTAAATAAAGTTATTCTTAAATCATAAAAAATATTTTATATTATAAATTTGTGTTTGACGTACTTGTGAAACCATGGTCAAAATCTATACTTAAATATATTTTCATCATTGATTATATTATAATATGCAAAATGATTTATAGGTCAATTACTCCTAAGAATACATAACTTTACGGAGTACGCGTTAAGGTAAGTAGTACCATCTTTTCACTTCCACTAGAATGAATATCATTTGACATTTACGTTATGATATTATTTCCTGTTGAATAGATTCTTTTGACCGAAAACACCTTATTCATCTTTGAAACTCCTGATATTGAATATTATATTTGATCTTAAACATATGTTGACAATTTGAACATATGTTGATAATTTGATTGTTGAACAATTGTTATTACTCTTTGAGTAACAATAATTCTTAAATTCATTGATTATATCTTGTTAATATTTGGTTACTTTCGACATAGATGTTGAAAGTTGCATCTTAATTATTTATGTGATAATCTGATTCAAATTTGATTATGGGTGCCTAAGTCTGAGTGGAAAAGGCATACAAATGTTATATTATTGACCTGTGTGGTAGAATTATTAAATTATGATTGTCTTTGGTATGAGGCAAGGATGTATGATATTGGTGGTATTTACATGTGTGATAAAATCACGTATGACATGTCCAATAATGATATTCTGATGACTGTTTAAAGACTGAAGAATTTAGATATTTATAATTGCTTTATTTTGTGCTTACATTTCTCATGCAATTACATTTGACAGTATTTCATATGTCTATATTTTTATTCACACTCAATTTGCTGACTTATAAAACTAATGATATTTTTTTTTTATTTCAGTTATTATTAGTTATGTTATTTATTATTAAACTATTTGAACTCACTCATTTGTATAATATTATTTTCAGGTGTAGATAACTGATAGTAGAGTTATTGGGGAAATTGAACTAAATGTCAAAATAATACAATTGTTTAGATGTTTTCATAGTAGAATAATAATTTGTGTAGAGTGTCATGTATAACATTTTTAGCGTAATATAGTGTATTTTATTTTAATCCTGCGTACGTTGAGACAGATTCCGTATGTATTTATCTAAGTTGTGATATTATTAATAAATTGACAACTCAAGTCGAGATGTGGATATGTAGATTTGGGAGTGTCACAATAACTAAATGTACAACATAATTATATAATTAATTATATAAAATAACTATTTTAATTAATTTAATAAAAATAGAACCATGAATTATTTACTAAATAAAAGTATTCTAAAAGTTATATATAGAAAAAATAAATTTAAATAATATTATAAATTATAAAAAAATCAATTTAAAAAATAAAAAAAGCACGAGGACCGACCTAATAGTACTCAATAGTCCTCAGTTTTTAGTAAATAATCTATTCCTTTTTACTCATTAATTAGTTTATGTACAGATTTGAATTTTTTAAATATATACAAAATACAAAATTCAAATTAAGTTAAATTATATATATATATATATATATATATATATCACATCAACATCATGCCTCATGAATGACGTAGATATCTTTAAACAATTAAAGTTATTACAATTTTTCTTTTTCTATAATTATTATACCACATGTAAAATTTTACCTTATTAATAATTTTACGAATAAATTTTTGTCCTTAAATAAATTAATAATATATAAAAAGCCCTTGCACGGGCCTTTCCTAACTCGTAAGAAGAACAAGAAAATGTCTACTTTTGATGTGATCTTTAAACCGAAGCGAGGGATAATTTTTATTATTTTTTTTAATTTAAAAAAAGTTGCTTTTTTTGGGAAAAAAGAAGCGAAAAAAAGCAAAACAAAATTCACAGAAGATAGTATTTGATCACACCCACTTCGGAATCTCTATTCTTAATCGTCAAATGGCTTCAACGGAGGGGTTGGTGCCCATTACTAGGTCTTATCTTGCTTCGTACTACGACAAACACCAATTTTCTCCTACCCTTTCCGATGATGTATGTCGTCTTTCCGATGAGCTTCACTCCATAGCCCTCAATTTTCTCAATGACGACTCCCCTCTTTCTGAAGGTGAACACTTTTGATTCTTTATATTAGTTTCTGCATATATTTAGTTGGACGACCGGGATTGATCTCCTGATGCGCAGTGCGCTAATTATTTTCTGCTACTAATCTGTGATGCTCCCTAATGTAACATTTTCACTTGTCAAACTTACCTATGAATAATTAAATAAATGGAGAAACACTTCCAGGATAATTGAAATATAGTCGAATAGGGGAATGGAGTTAGGTTAGAGCTGTTTTTATCTTTCAGAAGAGGAGCTATTGACTTATGGCCAAATGGTTTTGATGCAGACGGAAAATAATTTATTATTATTCAATATTGTATAATATTAAGCATAGATATATTGCTATATTAATAATTTATTATTATTCAATTTTGTATAATATTAAGCAGAGATATATTACTATATTTTGTTAGTATTTTATTTATATTAAGTAAGTAGCTATTCTATAAATTTTATTTAAGTTAATCGAGTATTATTAGGAGATTTATTTCTTTTTAAATTAGAATTTTACTTGATCGTTAAGTTGTGGTTTTTCTATGTAAATAGTTGTAATCTCTCATTATTATGTAGTGAATTATTATTATGAATTGAGTTTTCAGTTTGGTGGAGAGCCTCAAATATGTCTTCTTTTCTCACCTAAATCTTTCTTCTCAAATCTGTCGGTTTCAACATGATAATTGAAGGCCATTTGATCTACTCCCTCATCTTAGGATACTGTACTAAGTAATTTTCTAATAACTGAAAAATTCGGCCATCTTTTGGCATAGGTGGAGATATTCATATCAATTTTTGCAGAGTCATGAATACAGATAAAATACATTTTGAGATGATTCCGCTTTGACCATAAACAAATATCAATTAATATGGACGACTATCAAATAATTCAGACATTCGTTGAATAAGTCGGACTCTCTTAACTGCTCTAATTCATGGTACTCCAGTACTCCACTCACCAACCTGCCCAATGTGCACAAATTAACCAACCCATGACCTGCCCAATTGCTAAGAAGCTAGTGGATAAAATATTAACGACCCAGCACAAGTGGATAATCCAATGGTTTAGATCTAACCACACCGGATTCTCAGATAAGATTGGGATTGACTTTGAAGGTAAAGAGGCGCAGACATCGGACTTATCCATCAATTCATCAGCTAATAGATAATGCGTACCTCAAGTCCAAAAAAGAAACTAGTCACCCTCATCACGGTGTCTATAAAGAAAATTGAGTCTTCTAGCCCTTAATTGTGCCTTTGAATATACTCTATGTTCCAAAATATAAGAGCAAAAGGAAATTTAGAAAACAACTTTACTCCAATTTGGATTATTTTTGCACTGCTCCCTTTCTCTCTACCATCTCATCCTCTTTCCCTTTTGTAATCTCTTTCTATTCTAATAAAATTTCTTCTTTTATCAAAAAAACTTATCTAAGATCCCTCAAAACGTAATCTTTATGTATGCTTATCAAAATTTAGTTTGCTCTTATATTTTATAACTTTCTAAACAACATTCACCGAACAATATTCAAAAATGAATATAAATGAAAAAAACTCATGTGAATAATCTATATTTAGTGAGATATAGTTATTTTTGACCCAAATTGATAAATATTAGTCTTAATATTTAATTTTTTAGCAAACTGCTCCTATAATTTAGAACGGAGGGATTATTACATAAAAATGGTTCTTGAAAGGATATGAAATCTACTTTTGAGTTGAGTTTATTTGATTTACGATATGTTGAAACACTCGTGATAATTAAATTCTGCGGAATAACTCAGACATTAACCCACCACTCTACAAGGATTTTGGTTGATATAATATAATTTGGAAAACTTAAGTGGTCTTTACTGATAATGGGTTGTCTGCACTTTTCTGTTGTACATGTGCCTACTGTCTTAACTTTATTGGCTGTGGGTGCTCTTTTCAGATTGAAATCTTTCTTGTTGGATTAGATTGAGATTAAATTATTGGATAACAGCTCAATAGCAAAAATTCTTAGATTGCCTATGTTACTGTTTTATTTTTAAATTTTTATTTTGAAGTTTTCATTGTATAAGATGCTTCATAGTTTTTTCTTTGGCAAGAATAATAAATACAAGGAAATTTACACCCATAGTCAATGATGTTATAGGAGAAAGTTTATTGGTAGATGAAGCAGAGTGCCAACCTCCTCATAAAATCGATGAGAACATGTGGAAGAACCGAGAGCAGATTGAAGAGATCCTTTTTTTGCTGGAAAAATCTCACTGGCCGAAAGTGGTGAGGTTAAAAGTTTCCAATGACTTCTGCAAATTACTTGTGCTCTAAACTAAATTTTGCATTTATTTCTTGATAACAGATTCAACAACAATCAACAGGTGAAGATGCTGAACTTGTTAGTATTCTTGGGCACCTAAAAGATGGACTTCAAAACACTTCAAAGATATTGGAAACTTTCCAATCCAAAAATTCTGAATCCATATTCAACACAGGTTAGTTCTTAGTTATGATGCCAAAAAAGGCAGTGATCATATGATCCGGCTTTTGTTTTGTATGAGACCCCTATGACTTCAAGTGCATTTGAACCTCTGAACATAATTTTCCTTTTTCAAAGAAGTTCTTTACATTAAATTATTTTGTTAACTGTATAAAGAGGATAAAGGATGGATCAAGGCAACACATATAGGAAGGTAGGGACTATTGACAATGGAGCAGATAGAGAGAGGGAATATACTTCAGAAGTCTTGACTACTAGCATAACTTTTTTTGTCCTACATAGTATGCTATCCATTTATTTACTTGAGCAAGAGAGAGAAGAGGGTAAAGGTGAAAGTGTTATAGACAAGTGACGCGGTAGATAGGTAGAAAAGTTTGATGATTTCATGACCTGTGTTAAATGGAGGGAGAGAGAGAAGTGTGCAAAAAGATTTTGGACTCTAGGTAATCAGATAAGATTTTTACTACTACTAAATAGGAGTAATAGTTAAACGTTTTGGCAGTTTTCAATGGATACGGTGGGATCCTGTTGAACATAAGTGCCTATGCCCTTGGTTCCAATCCCATACTTGTAGGCTTGTAGGTCAAATCTGTCTATCTATAATTTTTTTTTTTGATAAAAGAATAATTTTATTAGAAACAAAAGAAATCATAGAAAGACAGAGGATGAGTGATCCTTAGTTACATAAAAAACATAAAATCCTTAAAAAAGGGCAGCTTTCCAATTTCTCTTCAAATCCGTGCATGAGAGCCCAACAAAAGCCCCATTAACTAACGACCACAAAGAAGCCAGGAAATGACATTGTCTCACATAAGAACGGAGAACTTTACATAGCCTCTAGAGATTCTCGCATTCTTTTCCATCCAAATACTCCAAAAAATAGCGAAACAAGTACATCGCCATAACACCATACCATTATTTGTTTTTCCAAAAACTTGGAAATTGATAGAAAGAAAATCCTTTACCTTTACCGGACAAACCCTACATCCACCAAAAACTGCAAATAAATGACACCATAATTTCCTTACTTCAGGACGGTGACGAAACAAGTGAGCATTATTCTCACTTCTTGCATGCACATCACACAAATGTCTAGAGACAAAACTTTGTAACGCCTTCACCCCTGAAGCATATCATTAGTGTTGAGTCTATCTATCTATAATAAAAATAGAGCTGGGGGACAGATCTCAGAATATCTGTGGGTAGAAGACGATGCTCCCATCTACAACCATTACCTGTCACCTTTGTGTTTCATTTATTTTCTTCAAAAATTTACTTGTGTCCTCACTTGAATGCTAGAGAGACTGATGATTAACCCTTGTTACTCTTTCTTCTCTATGGATTGCACACGGTTTCATTTCTGCTTTTCAAATTGTGTGTATTTATAAGTAAAATGAAGATATATAGGAAAAGGGCTATAAATAAGCTAGGTCTCTTGATAATTTCTGGGCTTGTGAGCAATAATAATACATCATCTGTAGTTATGACGTACATGCCACAAGATTTTCGGGGTACCCTAATCAGACAGCAGAGAGAGCGCTCAGAGAGGAATAAGCAAGCTGAAATTGATGCTTTAGTTCAATCTGGTGCTAGTTTACGTGATCGATATGCTCTGCTGTGGAAACAACAAATGGAACGGTAACCAGCAGTAGCCCTTTCCTTGGTTTGTTTGCCTCGCTTTGACTTTTTTATCTTATAGTATTTTATTAACTGTCAAGTGCTAATGAAACAAACATCGTAACAGGAGGAGGCAGTTAGCTCAACTTGGAGCTGCAACCGGTGTCTATAAGACTCTTGTGAAGTACTTAGTTGGAGTGCCACAGGTATATTTTCTTAGATACTGACTACTAATGGATGCATGCATATCTTAACACCTGGAGAGAAATTATAGACATTTTGAAAAGGATAGAACATTCTTTTGTACAAATCAGTTCTTTATTCTCGAGTCTTTTGTGTTTTTGGCTTAATGAATCATGCCTGACATCCATGGAGTCTTTTGTTGATTTTATAGGGTAGGTTAGCCTTGTACCTTGACTTAGGATATGTTCCCTATCAGGTATGGGTCAGTAGCGTTGTTGTTCTGTCTCTCTGTTTTGTGTACTGCACGTGTACGGGACGGCATCCCCTATTGATGCTTTTATTGAATTGAAGTCATCATCACTTATCCAAAAAAAAAAAAGAAAAGAAAAGAAAAGAAAAGAAAATCATGTCCTTGTTTTGTGCAATGCAACCTCTTCTATTCTTTTTGTTTCATTACACTGTAGTTGTTTTCACTATGCAGTCCTCTCCAATTACTCATTTTCCATGTAGGATGTTTTTTCCCTTGAAAATATAAAAATTCATTTTCTAAAGTTTTGATTCGGTCACTTATGGGATAGCATACTGGATTTTTAGTAAATAAACCAGAGGTTCATAATGCAATCCCCATGTTCTTATGCTGTAATCTTTGATGCAGGTTCTACTAGATTTTGTCCGGCAATTAAATGACGATCAAGGGTACCTTTTCTCTACACTGGGCTAAGAGTACTTATTGTTAGAATTTGATTTATTTCTTTTCTTCCCTTAACGTATTTTGCAAGCGGTGAGCTGGCTCTGTGCTTTTTTTGCCCCCTGAAATCCGTTTTATAACCAGGCCCATGGAAGAGCAACGACAACGTTACGGACCTCCTTTGTACAGTCTTACAAAAATGGCTTTGAATATTCGACTTTTTCTTTCTCTGTCATGGTGGCGATATGAGGCTATAAAACTGTGAGATATATTGTAGTCCTTGTATTTCACTTTTGATTTTGATAGAGCAAACTCTTTTATTCGAGAAAATTATGTTAAATTGTACCTTGTACCAATAATGTGATGTCGTTTTGGCTTTTTATATTGAGCAGAGAAAGGTATCAAATATCAATCTTGAAAGAAGCTGTTGATATCTATACCTCCGAGTTAGAAAGATTTATCAAATTTATCAGGTTCTTTTTTTTTTTTTTGTTCCTTCCTCTTATGGTCGTTATTCGCCTTCATTGTATCATTTTGGGTTATGATGAGGGTGTTGCTTCCTTAATAGTGGCTGTGTCGCTGTAATTTTATGATTTCATTCAAATTCTTACATTTTCACTATCAGGGTTTGAAGAGATTCCTTTTTTTTTTTTTTTGTTGGGGGGTGGGGGTTGGGTAGGGGTAGCACAGTGTTTTACTACTTTTAAATACTGTAACTGCAAACTGCATTTATCCTTAACTGCATGGTGGTTCATTTCACAGCCTTTATTTGGTTTACTTATGAACCAGTTAATGATTTTTGAGCATCTTTTTTCATAAAGAAGAAATTTTATTAAATGGAAAAAGGAAGTACAGAGATTGAGGATAAGAAGTCCAACAAAGAAATGGATGTATGAAAAGTAAAAAAATAAAGAACTATTGAAGAACCGCCTCACAGTCTCTATGGACATCTGAAATAGGAACTCCTCTAAAAGCTCCCATGGCCGAAGCCAACATAGATGCTAGAAATGAGATAATGTCTCAAAGAAGAGGAAGAGAATGATGTCTATCATTGAAAAATCAGCATTTAGCTCAGTCCATATACCCCATAAACTAGCCAAAGTTTCAAATAACCTTTGCATCTCTGTTATGCCTCTAATCTGAAGCCAACTCAAAATTAGTAAGGGGGAACGCAAGCTCCCTCAAAGATTGGAAAAAGATGATTCTGTAACCTTGCATAGTACCATAATGCATAAAAGTTGCTCATTGTTTTCCGAACTCTTGTCTGCAGATGACACACATATCTGGGCACATAATTAGTATTAAGACAATTTAGAACCGCAAAGCAAATAAAATCCTTAATTCTCGAGGAAACCTTTGAAATTAAAAATGTAACAAGAAAGAGAGAAATCAATCAGAGATCAAAGGCGACGAAGAAAGTCAAAATAGAGGTGTTGGACTCCTTAGCGTTATTGGTTCTCATCATTGTAAGATGATTTTAGTTATCTTTTTTCGAGATATATAAGAGAGCAAGTCTGTATTAGTTAGCTAAATATGTATGTTATAAAAATAAATTAGACTGATAGAATAACACGATTTCTGTTTGCATTCAAAGATATTATCTATGCATGCCAGCCTCTTTGAATATCTTTACGTATAAAGGGAGAGGGCATGCCTTGTGGCACCCATCATTTGTTGAAATCTTCACAAGGAAAAACTAAAATAAATTTTCAAAAAACAATGGACCCCACTGAAGCATAAGGGTAAAGTTTGGAACCAACCACCATGAGGTTGAGGATATGTATCTTTATTTATATATTGATTGATTGGACGTGTGTTTACAGTGAGGTATTTGCAAATTCCCCTTTCTTTATTACAGCAGAGGAAGCTGGTGCAATAGAAGCAGGGTGAGTTCGCTAGTTTCTTCCTATTTTTCCAATTTGTACTTCTGAAACCATAATAGTTCGGAGTATAAGATAGCATTTGCAAGTAGTTATATATCATTACTCTTAAAGTTCACATTTTCTGTACAGGAAAAGTGACGACTACAAAGAAATAATTGTTCCATCTGGGAAAACTTATGAGGTTTGTTCATGTCACGCCAAAATCTTCATGATTGGTGATTGTGGTTCATTGTTGTGTCTTTCTTTTTCTTACCACCACCACCATTGTCCATATGTATATTGGAACAACATGCAACAATAAGGATATTCAACCATTTTATCTTATATTGGCTAGATATGTAATGCATATTCATATTCATTTTGATTTGTTTTTTTATTTGGTTTCCACATATGATTTCTGACCAAGACATAAACAAATGATGATTATGGTGGGTATGGGAGAAAATTTTTATTAGATGGAGAGAAAGTATTCACGTCATTGTATAAGAAAGGAAACAAAAAAAGAAATCGCTTCAGACAAAAACAGCTCTCCAATTGGGCAATCTTACAAAGATCACACAGGACAGAAACATCCTTAAACACACTCTGGGCAGAATTCAATATAGAGATTAGGAAGAACATCGTAGTTGTCTCTAGAAAAACATTACGCCATAGAGGTGCTTTGGGGCCAGGAGTTCTTGGTGCACACCAAAAGAGGTTGTGGCTGAGGGCGGGGCTTCCACTCTGGCAAAAAAAAGGAAAGCCATTTTCTTTGTCGTTTATTTTTAGTTTGTTTGATTTGGTTTCATAAGAAAATTCTTATAATTCTTTTTGAGGAAAAATCCATTCTATCTTTTTCAACAGGTATAATTGGTCCAAATCGCATACCTTTGTCTTCGGGATTTTCTAATATACCCTATTTTATCTTCTTGTGTTTAATTATTTTCTAGCTGTGTGAAATTAAATTTGTATAGCTGTTGGTTCTTGGCAATTGCACTATGCAATTAAAAGTCATGGTCTCTAATGCATGTGCTATTTATGTAGGTTTCATTGGTTGTGGAATCTATAAACTCATATATTGCTTGGGATTTTTCCATAATGCAAGGAAAGATGAACATGGTATTCTTTTCATCTCTTTAGGTGCTTACTGAATGAATTCCCATTTACACTTCTTTAAAATAAAATTCATTTTTGCATCTTTTATTATGAGTTTATCAATTCATTCTTGTGCTTTTAGGAAAGAAAAAAGAAAAAGGTTCCATGTACTCTTGTTATTTTTTTATTTTAGAAAAGTCCTATGTATTCTATGAATTGTATACTAATCCAGTTTCAGGATAGATTAATGCTATAGAAGTACAATTTCTAATCCATATTCATGAAATGAGATTGAATGAACATATTTCTAACGTAGGTGTTCACTAGTTGAGTTGTCTGTAGAATTAGTAGTTAATAATGGATCAGTCTGATCAATGCCTTTAAATTATTATGATCCAGGATATTGGATTCAGCGTGGAATACACAAATTCTTCTGGGGAGAAAACAGTAAGTCTAGCTTTTTACGAGGATGCAGTAATTGTTTTGAATTGTTCTGTTGCATTTATGCTAGGTTGTGGATTTCTTAATTTGCAGCTTATGTTGCCTTATCGGCGCTACGAATGTGACCAAGTGAGTTCATAATGTTGTTTTGGATGTTACTGATATTTTCATTGGTATAATGACACTGACTGTAGTTATCTGCATACCATTTTCATGGTGGCTTTTTGTTTTGTAGGGAAATTTCTGCACATGCTTGGTTGGAAACTACAAACTTGTCTGGGACAACTCATATTCAACATTCTTTAAGAAGGTAAGCTGACAAACTTGATGCTTCCATTGATATTGCATACATTGTTGATGGTGTTGTGTGGGTGAATAGAATTTTTAACTGGTTGATGCTGGAGATTGAGCTTTTATGTTACTATTGAGAATCCTTTGATTATTCCTAAAGCTGATTTTAAGGGTAAGACTATAGTATTATTATGGTAGTACGAGGTATGATGTTGGTGGTGGAGGGGTAGGGGATACCGTTCGCTGAAATGTAACATTAGTTGCATATCTAAAATTGAGTACACCAAATTTTCTGTGGAAATATTTTAAAATCACTTACAGTCGAGGAAGTTGGTGTGAAGTTTGATGTTTAAGGCAAAAGTGTAACTTGTAAGCCTTCAGAAATTGAGTAAATTTTCCAAAATTTTTATGTTTTATATAAGAAATATAATAAATCCTCCCTCAAAATTGGGGATAGCTTTCAAAAACAATGACTTTTAAGGAATAAAGTTACTTTTACAAACATGTCCCTAACATTAGATAGAAATGCAGTAGTGGTGATATGATACACAATCTATTTAACATATATGGTATTGGTATGTTGGAAACTTCATACCAGCATATAGTCAAATATTAGAAATCTATCTCTAATTGTGGAATGGACTGAAAAGGAATAATTGTATCTAATTTTGGAACAAAGGGAGTACTATGGAGTGGTAAAATTAAGCAATATCTTCCTCTTGTTCTATGTATGACTTTAAATTGGAGTTGAAATATGCGGACTGGAGGGGACAACTTGCGTGGTAGGAGCACAGAGAATGACCTTGTTGCACTAGAATTTCCAGCGTGCTTGTTTTACTAGAGTTGGAGGAGCAGATTCAGCCATGACTTTGTCTTGCATACCAAGGGGCAAAGTCTCATGCCCGTTTCAGGTTTCCTAGGAAACTAAATTTCTGAAAATAATACTTGAGTGATACAAAATTAATGATAATTATCCGGAGATCTTATTGACGTTTTTTGGGTCCCATGCACTAAATTTCGATGAAGGTCCATCTATGAACTAAGAAGGTACGTGAACAATTCAAATGATGGCATGTGTCTCCTAGGAAGACGAGGTACTCTAACGAACTAACCACGTGGCCCATGTGGAAAATGAACCAGAGTGGCCCTATTACTTCCTGATTATTTATTGCGGGATTGGATTAGCTGCTACAGAGAGGGAGAGCAGCCAAGTAATATGATAGGCCATGGCCTGAGCTCCAAGCATGTCACCTAAATCCCTTGAAAAGGAACAACATTTCTGTTACTTGACTTATTGTCTGATACTAGCAAACTATTCTTGCCTGTTTCTCTCTTATTGATCCATCCATTTTGTCTACATATTTCTCTCCTCTCTTAACTGTATCTCCTCAGCAACACGGCAGTTCAAAGATTAGGGACATCTGAAGGTGTGGGAGAGGGGGAAAAGAGGAGGGAGGGGGTTTGTTTGTCTTTTGAGTGAGGAACTGACTAAGCAAGCCAAGCTTTCATATTTGGAAGTTGGTTGAGATTGATACTACCCAGCATCTGTGGTTCACGGAAGATGATTGATATTACGTGCTCACTAACAATCGCAAGCAAGGAAGAATTCAAACAAAGGACTATTATTAATCAGGATTGGTTGGTACACTAGGATCCAGACACCTTTACCTCATTTACCATTACGTTATTTTGACTAAATCATGTGAATTGGGTCCTGCAGTTCAAGGTGGATTGCAAGTCACCTATATGTCTTGGTCACCGCTGGCTATTTATTGCTATGAATTCTTTTTAGTTTGTTCCAAAATTGTTTCAAAATTCAAGATACATTTCTAATTTTATTAAATTATAAGCGACATGAAGTTCCCAACCCATGCCATTACAATATTTGAAATAGATCGGTTATGCCATTAGTATTATGTTTCTACCTAATGTTAGGGATATGTTTGACAAAATCAAGTTTTCCTTAGAAGTCATTGTTTAAGAAATATATCTATATAATTTTGGTACGGTGAGAGTATTATCTTCCAATTTCAGAGTAATCCCTTATGTTTCATTTGGTTCTCCATCACGTAGATAATAGGATTGGAATGAAATTTACATTGAAAAAGAGTGGTGTTGAAATGAAATATTTAATTAACACCGAAATTTAAGTAGAAAATGAGGTTGGGAGTGAAATGGATGAAACTCACCTCCTTCGGGAGAAATAAACATTCACTTTTCATTTTCACATTCTCTTCATTTTCAACTAAAATTTGGTTGCTGACCATACATTCATTCCAACACCCACTATTTTTTAATATAAATTTTATTATATTCCTATTACCTATGTAATGGGAATCAAACGCAACATTATAATTTTGCATTACAAGTTGTGGTAAAAGTGATCTTCAGATGACTGATTTCAAGCTACCTACAACTACACGTTATTAATTTGAATTTCGTCATTTAATTTTGTTACTCGGAGTAGGTCCTGCGGTACAAGGTGGATTGCGTACCGCCGGTTGTGGAGCCAGTGAGCTTAGAAGTTGAAGCAGAAAAAGGGGAGGAGCTGTAGCAGACAAACTACCTTGTAACAGATCACGTGTCTGATACTCTTGGCACATTTATTTGTACCATCATGCCCCTTATTATTTTCTTAATTTCATTCCTACAACTAAGGTAGCTCCATACCCACTGCTAATGGATGTTTATTGATGAAGGATGTTTGAATATTCTCATCATTGTTAAAGTTTGCATATTCTATTATGCTTTGTTTGATGCTTCATAATGAAATATTTTGGCGTTTCTCCATATTACGTGCCAATGGTTAGGTGGGCTTTTCATAAATCCGTTCAAAGCCCAATGACATGACGAAATAAAAGGGAGGTTTTGTTATGTTATACTTCTTCTGTTCTATAGCATTTTGTTAAAAAATTAGATTTAAAAAAAAAGAGTATATTCATCCATGTGAGTTAAAATTTACAATAGCCTACCGAATAAATTATTCACGAGTTTTATTTATATATTTTTTTAATTTTTTTCAAAATACATTATTTTGAAAGTTATATAAGAGCAAAATATGTTTTGATAATAGTACTCAAAGGTTACCTACCTTTTAAAGGGTTGGGTTTAAGAGATTTTAGAGAGATTTCATAGAGATTGTGAAATTTGAAATAAAGGTTTGTTCAAAAATTTACTTTGTTTTTATAGTTTAAAATAAAATAAAAACTCATCTATGCTCATATTTGGTAATAGAGGGAGTTAATTTTATGTACCGATCACTATCAGTTTGTTGGGTTTCAACGCTACAATTGTCCAAGTAAACTGTTTATTGAGTTGAGTTCATCAAACATAAAATACTAACTTGACAACTCAGTTCCTTGAACCGATCTAATTGCCAGTATTGCGAAGGGAAGATACGTGTCACACTGATGACTACATGATTTTATAAGCACTATTCATACAAATATGTAAGCACGCTTGGCAGATTCAAGTGTGTTACACAACAGCATTGCTACAGTCATAGGTCCCACTCCTCCAGGCACGGGGGTGATGGCCGAAGCTACCCTTACAGCTTCTTCATACCAGACATCTCCTACCAGACGGAAGCCATACTCCGCACTAGGATCCTGCAATCAATTTTACTTATCCAAAGAGAATGAATATAACCAAGTTTTAAATCCTCTCTTTCTTTTTCGTTTATTTTTTCTTTTTCGTGTGTCTTCTTTCCAATCCATATAACAGTGTTTGCGAGTTTTTAAAAACCGAAGAAAGCAAAGATAACAGGTAGAAAAACACTCCAAATGGTGGGAGAAATGGCAGAGCCGTGCGAAATAACTTCAAGGTGACTTGTTCCGATCCCCCATATTTGGGACAAACTTACCTATAAAGAGGGGAAAAGGAAAAGAAGAAAGAAAACCGGTAGAAAGTTAACAAGGAAAGGAACATATATGTTTTTCCTTAAGGGTATAAAAGAGTGGAAAAGGAAAGCCATATTCCCTATTTTCTTCCCGGAAGGGAAATAGGTTGAAAGCAAAACTAAATTTAACCAATTTTTCTCAAAAATTAATTTCAGAAGACAAACATCAAATATGGTAGTAAACTGAGCAAGAAGAACAAATTAGATAATGACTTGCCATTTTGTTAATTTCTTTTTTACTCGCAAACAAGAATAGGATTATAAATTACTCTTCCCCTACCAAACTCTCAAACGAAAGAAGGAAAGCAATTTATTTTCCATTGCTTTCGTTTCCATAGTAATTTCATTCTCAGCTCCTTTCTTTTCCGCCTAAACTCAAACACTATTTTCTTTAATGGGTAGTAAAAGCTACTCCCTCCATCTAAAAATAAATGCCCACTTTTGACTCTTTTGGTCAAAATTATAATTTCTTAAATAAAAAATTAAGCATGTCTAGATACATTTTTCTATTTTCTAAAATTTAGATTTTGTAGTAAATTAGTATATAACTTCTCACGGTCACATTCGCTTCACTTACAATTTTGGAAAAGAGATGTCAAAATTAATTTTTAAAATGATCAATTTGACTAGAAAAATGCAAAGTGGGAGTTTAATTTGGAACGGAGGGAGTATTTGATAAGGCTCTTAATGATGGTTCTGTTGCTACTTCTCTTTAGGATAATCTGTTACGCTCCGCTTAGAACTTTGAAAATATGGAGGAAATGAAAAGAAAAAGAAAACCAAAATTAATGTAAAAACAAAAATGATCTTAGTTAATGTAAGTCCAAAAAATTATACTTGCAGAAAATCTAATACCCCATCAAGAACAATGTTAAAATATAATTTGATTGGAGGTTAAAAAACCTGAATAATTCTTTAGATTTAATTTTTTCCCTTTTCCTTAATTTTCCCTCAAGTTCTCTGAGTTTCAAATGTAGCCTTAGTAATCTATTTGAAAGAAACAGTGTTACCTCAACTGGGTATGTTCCAACATCAACAACAACTGCACCCGGTTTTAACCAACTTCCACGAACTAGATTGGGAACTCCCACTGCTGTGACCACAATGTCAGCTTGCCGAGTAATCTCTTCTGGGTTCCTTGTGAATGCATGAACAATGGTTACTGTTGCATGGTGCCTCTGGCCAACAACAATTTGAATTAAAATAAATGCGCAGTTAAACTAGACTTAATAATGCAAAAGAGAGCATTTTTTTTAATTTTAATTCAGCAACACATAAAATGAGATGGAAAAGAAAAGAAAAGAAACATGGACACATGGTAGACGCCACCAGCACCACCTGCAACAGCAAGGAAGCAGGTAATCCAACGATGTTGCTTCTCCCAATAACCACAGCTTTCTTCCCCATTATTTCCACATCAGACCTAAGCAGTAACTCAATACAACCTTTAGGAGTGCAGGGAACGAACAATGGCTCCTTCCCCTGCATGGCTAGCATTCCCATGCTAAGTGGATGAAATCCGTCCACATCTTTCTCCAGGCTCAGTGCATCCAAAATCTTCTCCTCATTCAGATGCTGTTCCGCCCATAATCCATATATTGCAACAAAATTTCTTTTAAATGAGTGCTAAACACACTTAAAGAAAGGGCACAAGTAACTTTGGGAGGACCCAAACGTACAAAAAAAGTACTTAATTAATCTTCCTAAACATAATTATATCGTCAGTATTTTGGCTGGAGGACTGTACACATTCATATTATTATAGTTGAAATAAAACATGAGATTAGTGATTTTTACAAATATATTTCCGATACCATCTTAAAATGTTTGCCACACTCGCTCAAAAAATGGCAAAAATAAATTTGGGGCAAAAGAGTCCAAGATGAGATCTGGACAAGATTGATTCGCACAATAGTAGTTGCATTCATGTAAAAGCAATTAAACCTTTGGCCAGAGCCTTGAGATAGGTTTGGCTCCCTTTACATAATTCTGATTTTTTTTTGTGATACATAATTTTGAATAATATGGCAGTTGAATTATATAGTCTTCTAGTAGAAATTAGAGTTCTGGAGTCCAGAAAATTAAGCTGTTGGCTGCAAAATTGCAAATAGTGTAGTAAGAGTTGAATACCTTTGGAAGGGGAAGTTGCACAAGGATCCCATGGATTGAAGGATCTTTGTTAAAACTTGATAAAGCGTCAAAAATCTCAGCTTCTGTGCAGTTATCAGGTAATTCAGTCATCACAAATTTGATTCCAGCCTCTTCACAAGCATCTTTTTTCTTACGGATATAGGTTTGGGAATCCCTTCTTTCACCAACCATAATTACAGCCAGCCCAGGTACCTTCCCAATGGACTTCTTCATCCTTCTTACTTCACCGGCTATCCCTGATCTAATTTTCTCAGAGATCAACTTCCCATCAATTACTGTAGCAATCTGTCCATTTCCCGTGTGAACTACAGATTTTAATTGTGTTTTTTCTATCTTCTTTTCTGGACCAGCAGAGAATACAGATAAAACAGGAGCACATCAAGAACAATAAATAGTCAATTATATGATATAACATATTGTGTGTACATTATAGGCTTAGAAGCTTAGTATATGTTTCAATGGATTGGTATTGGACATTGGGTCGGATCAACCCCATCCAATGGGCGCCAGTGGCATATCCAGGAATTTCAGAGGGGGGTGTCAATATTGCTATTAATAAAAACCTATGTCGGATATCTTCCCACGCTATGCACCAGTTAAAACTCCTCGCAAGTTTAAGCGACCCAGATGAGCATTCTTGTTTTGTTGCTTATTCGATGTTGCCTTTGTGACTTGCCCTAGTTAAGTTTTTCAGTATGATTCATTCTCTACACAAAACAAAACCAAAAATAAAATAAAATAAAATCTTATAATAATAATAAGAGCAAAAAGAATTATCCCTGGCCAACACTTTGAATAAAAAAGTTATCAATAGATCAGCTCCCGGTCCTGGAAGTTTCAGAAGAACTAAAAGTTCCACACCTTAGGGTCCCACCAATTAAGGATACAAAATTAGCAGCACCTCCCAAGGCATTAGCGGCATTTATCCTGCCAAAAGGGAATCCTTGGTCCATCCTACCATTATGAGAATATAATTGCCACATCTACCAACCTCTAAATAATATGGTTAATAATAGATTTCCAAACACCAACACCAAAAGGAAGCCACAAGCCTTGCTGTAACCAACCATATCTCTATCCCATTTACACCCCCCTACCTCCCCCCCCAAAGTTTGGTTGTAAACATGGAGAAAGAAGAAGGGAACTGCTTTTCCACAAGTAAACAACTATATCTCTATCCATTTACCCACCCACAGCATTCACCATTTTCCATAGTGATTTAATGGCCGCTAGATTTTAAACTAAATTGAACCTGTTATTTCTGAACTTCAGTGGTCAAAGCCAAGTGGAGATGGGTTCAATGGCAACATCAGATTCGAAAAGGAAAAAAAGATGGAAGTTCATTAGTTTGTCCAATATTGTTCCAAACTATGTCAACTTTGATGATCAATTTAACTACTTAAGTAAAATTATTTACTAACATTATACTAGCAAACTTGCTTCCTATAACTACATTAAGGAGGGCTATTAGAAATCAATGCTTAATGTTATGCTACTTAATCTACTTACTGCATTCTTGGACAGCTGGAGAATCACAAACAGTAGCATTGGAAGTCCATATGTCAGGATGGTCAAGGGAAACAAGAGGAGGAGATTTGAGGATATGGTAACTGAGGTTACCGACTAAGTTACTTGAGGTTGATGATAACCAAAAGCTTTTCCTCAACCAATTCTGCTGCCACAGAATACCCATGCCTTGCAATGTTCGCCGTCTTACATTCATCTTCCTTCTTTTGCCCTTTACTGGAGCATGATATCGATCCTGCTTTCAAGCTCTCCTACAAACTCTTCCAGCTTAGCAATGACTACATAAAATGAATGAGCATTATAGGTTTAGTTTTTCATTGAATAACCCTAAAAACCATGCAGTGTAGTGTCAATGATTCACTTAAAAGTTTTCATTTTTCCCTTTAATTGTAATTTTTCATTTTGCTTCTGAGTTCCAAACATAGTTTTGTAAGGTAAAAGTTTTCTGATCGTGGGCTCAACAAAAACAGAATCCCAAACACATTATTGCAAGTAAAGAACAAAAGGGGAAAGCCTAAGCCCTAGAATCGCATGTGGCAGCTTTATAAATGCAAACTGAAAGCAGAATAGCCCGTGCTCATAATTTTTAAAAACGATGGTAATCCACATGAATATCTTACAAACGCAATGTCCATACAAATCAAATCAGATCCTCCGGACATTTCATTCCATGGAAGACAGACACTGACGAAAGCAAATTTACATAAAATGGTTGACTGGAAAGAAATCCAAACCGATATAGGGCAGGAGTAATTCGTACATATAAATCAAATGAAAGCAAATTCAATTCAAGTGGAAATTTTGACTCTAAAACCAGAACAACATACCCTGAGGATGTCAGCTGAGGAGGGATTCATTTTTACGCGTAATCAGCAGTAAAATCAACATTAACATCAGAGTTTTATGCCTAGTCCCCGTTTTGGGTAAATGACCCAAAGGCGACGGACACTCCATCTACCAGATTCTTGTCGTTGTATCTTTTCCTACTGTGGCCACAGAAAATCAATCGATCAATATTATTATATTATCCATCAATTATATATATATATATATATATATATATATATATAGCACAAGTCATTTAAAAGCCACTAAGTTGGTTCATTTTTTTTCAATATTTAGCCATTTTAACTTAGGTAGATTATGGATATGTTTACTATTCTACTAAACTCATATAATGTAATAAATTGCAAAATGTTAAGTATTATATACTCCATTTAATGAAATATAAATTTGGTTTTCCGTTATTTTCAAGTATACATATTTTTTATTATTTATACATTTACCGAATCATCAATAAATTATATTTTAATTGTAAATTATTAAACATAAATCTCTAAAAGATATATAATTATTAATTTATTGCTAAAAAAATTATTACTAATAAAAATAATTATGATATGTCTATTATTTTTTATACATAATTTTTGTTAAAAAAAATCACAATTAGCCTATATTTTAATTATAAATTATTAAATCTAAACCTCTAACAAATATATAAGTACAAAATTTCTATTAACAAAACTATTATTAATAAAAATAAGTATGACATGTCTATTATCTTTCATACATAATTCATATTTAAGTATATTAGTAAGTTTACATACATGAAATAGAAAATGGATAATAAAAACTTAAAATTTTACAAATAACTTCTAATTTGATTTTATATAAACATAAGTTCAATCAACTTTTGAAAATATTATAATAGATTATTATTTGCATAACAACAAAATCAAATAATTTGTGTTAAAATAAAATTCAAAAATATATTTATCAAATAAATAAATAATTTATAAATATATACATAATACCCACTATTTTAACTTAAAACTAATTAAGTGTTGAAAAAAAGTTATATAAAATATTAAAATAACTTTTATAATATATTAATAAATAATTGTATCAGCCCGGGCAATGCCGAGCGTTCGATCTAGTATATATATAAAGTACAAGACACATGAAACTCAGTTTAATGGTTTATTTTGGTTCAACATTTAGTCAATTTTTGGACACTTTTGCTCCTGGACTAAGTTAACTCAATTTAGTTAACTCGGTCATTTTTTTATATTGAAAAATTAATTATAATTGTCAGTATTTGATTATGGGTCACTTTAATAAGTTATGAGTAAATTTACCACTCTATTAAACTAATATTGTGACGTCCCCAAATTTATACCTCTGAATTCTTGTGGAAACATGGTCATCAGATATCATCTCAACACACTGAGTTGTCATTATTCGACAAGTCGCCCTGTTATATCTTACAAGGATCTTTCATACGAATAAATTTACACAGCGGAAGCATAAAACTTAATTAAATAATTAAGGTTTTATAATAACATGGTTTCTTAGTACGAACAAGAGTCGTACGATAATCAATTACAACACTCAAGTTAAGGAAAGCTCAATAGTATCATACCTTGCCTTTGCCATTCGAGGATTCGCCTCGCTAGACTAGTTCTGGAAGGTTTATAAAACATAGCAAGAATGAGCGAAAGATGCTCAGCAAGAAATTACTCTTCATTTTGAATAAAATGATCATTTCAGTCAAACAAGTAAAACAATATAGTTTTGAATCATTAAAACTTTACTTTTTAAATTCACGAGTTAATATGAATTCCATCAATGCATACATGATATACGAGTAAATGTCCTATCATGACATTCATCAATAAATATTTTGAACAATTGAACATAAATCGGATGACATTTCTGCTCGATACTAAGTCATTTCAACACACAGTCATTTCGTCATTCTCGACACACAATCAAGTTTAACGACTAATGCCGTATACGTCACAACTACAGAAGTTAACCTTGTAGGGTCCCGGTACACCGATTTTCATTTTATGTTCAATATTCGAGTTCTAATAATCATGAGTCATGTGAAAATAATATACGTTTCAACAATATGACATGCTTATACATGGTAGATATGCATAATCATTCAACATGAATGACAATTAATGTACAAGTAATTTAATTTGTACATTCATGGTAAATGCGTATATTGGAATTTAAATAATACGTATTAACAGCTGAAATAATGGCATGCATAAGTGACCAATAACTTATACATAGTTTGGGGAATAATAAACTTGCCTGTCATGCTCCATTGCTCGTATTCCGATATTTATCGGATATTGCTAGCTATTCAGCTATTAGGAAATTTCTTTGAACGATTTAGATTAATTACTCTATCATGCCTCATTCCGTTCAATTACGTAGGTTCTTACGTCATGTTTGTTCGTTCCTAACTAATTTCGGTATCGAAAATATCCAATTCAATAGCATTCTGGGATCCCCTAAGGTTTTGACGTTAAACGCACACAAAATTTCAAAGGGCAAAGTTGTCATTATTTAACAATTAGTCATTTGATTTATTTATGTATAATCATTCCTTGTATTTATCCCGGGGCAATTACAACCCTAAAATACTTCATCGGATTCTTGTCTGAATAAAATTTGAATATAAAAAATTCATGTTAAACTTTACAACATTTTAAGACAATAAATAAAATGTGTAACCACATTGTGTTCAAATCATCGAAAGGAAATTTAAAATAATATTCCTTTCAATATTCTAATTTATTATTTAAAATAAAAAAGAATTTAAATTAACTAAAATATGTTCTAATCTAAAGAAAATTTACTTTCGAAGTTAAAATAAAATTTATCATAAAC
>JAUMHB010025938.1:3422-13819 GCA_032359685.1 Pittosporum tobira
AAGATATTAATTCGTTTAAAGGTTGAATGCAACAAATATGGTAATTGTAGAACCTTTGAGTTAGTTTACAGTACTTAACCAGATAAATTCATATCGAGTTTGAATTTTAGGATTTCGCTTGTTGATTTAATGTATCCCTCCCCTTTTGGAACCGAAAGAGTAACTTGTCAATTAAACAAGGGAACAACCTAAACTTTATGATGGCACTTACATTCTCTGCAAGTTTCTCCACCACTGCCTGCACATAAGTTCTGAATTTAGTCCTCAGCATCACTGTAACTTCACTGAGACGTTCTCCTGGGACATTATTTCCACCATCAGGGATGCAAGAACTCCACGACTTCAACTCATCTTCAATCTTGGGTTGCAGCACATCAAGAATCCTCTTCATGGAATTCAGTAGAATTCCCAACTAAAATAATATTTATGATTTAAAATTTGCTAAATAAATAGAAAATTAGTTTGTCAAAATCTACCAGAAAGATAGATAGCTCACCTCATCCGGGACAGTGTAAGGGCATACATTTCCTTTTGCAATTTTCTGAACATATTTAAAACCAACTTTAATGGGTGTCGTGCTATCTTTTAAAGGCGATAGAACATCTGTGTACTGCTTGTCCAAAGTTTCCACAATTGCCCTCTCAACATCTGCTATAGCCTTTTAAACCATAAAAAACAAAAGCACAAATTAGAATCCGGTTATGTCATTGAGTTAATATTATAGCAATGAATAAAGATCAAATCTTGACATACATTCTCCAAAGGACAAACATATTCCGGCCACCTGCGAATGATGACATCATATTCTCCCAGCATCTCCTTGAGTCGATTGTACATATTATCCACAAAAGGGGTTGTGGATGGTGCTGTTGGAATACCAGACAACTTCACCTGTAAATGTTAAGAACACATCATTTAGTGATCGGAAACTTCCTTCGTAGTGTCAAAAATAGTAAACAACTACATTATCATTCCACACTTTTTAGCTAGATTGAAATTATTCAAATAAACCGTGTATCTTAGATTAAACTGCACAGAGTTGCACCTGATCAAGCTTGCATAACTCAAGCAAAGCAAGATTCTTGTCTTGGATCCAATGAATTATGTACGAGTGGAACAACTCCTTTGCATTAACACTGCCTTTGGTAGGACTGCACAATTTTATTTTATTTTATTTTCACATAAAAACAGATAAGAAAACACAGGAGTGTGTGTGTGTGTGTGTGTATCAGATAACTATTGTAAGAGATTTCAAAGAGTTCAAAAGTTAGCTTACTTGATATTCCAGGAGGTAAGGTCTCGTTGGAAGTCGTGTGTTGCAATAACAAGTTCCATTACAGGATATGCGGGGCCCGCAGGGGGACATGCACCAAGGAATGCACGCAATCTATTGCAAAGCTCAGTACTGTATATCGATGAAGAAAGATTTGGGAGGTCTATAAAGCTGTATGAAAATAATAGTTAAACTATCAGGCAACAATATTTATTTTCTCGATAAGTTTAAACAAGAAACATATAAGCCATTATTTATTTGCTCTAGCTAAGACGTAAAAATCTAAAAACAAACCAGACATAAGTTTACATTACCTAGGGAGAGGATACTGATTATGGATTTCTATGTCCGTGAAAATTTCATTTCTGATACTGAAGCAAAGAGATACCATCTTCTGGTAAGCAGTGGAAAGTTTAACCGGATCCATCAGTATAGTCTCGTTATTTCCGGAAACAAACTCATCTGTTTCAGCCAAGCTTCTTCTAGATCTCTTTCTCACTGCAGTCTAGATGGATGGCAATGGCACTTAAGAGAAACGGCATTTTTTCCCTTCTGATAAATCGATAAAAGTAGTTTTCATAAGAAAGTGCGATAAATTATGTGCTGTATGGTTTTGAATACCTGAAAGTATCTGCAGAGCTTCAGTTGTACTTCAGAAGAGAGTATATCATGGAGAAGACTGTACAGCTTTAACGCAGGTTCGAGAGCCGGTGCTGCAAAATTAGTGGGAGGTCTATCAATGTCCATCATTCCTGAAATTGATGATTCATCCAGTGACTTGTAGTTCTCGAATACTAGGGCAATAGTCTGCTCAATTTGATCAGAAATGTCCCCCAGGATGCGATTCTGGTCCATGTTTCATAAGGCAAAGGATCTCAGAGGAATTTTATTTTATTTAAAAAAAAATTGAAATGGAGGAAGTCCATGATGATTAATGATGAATTCTATAAATATTAATTTGAAGTATTGGAAAGTAAGATAGATACAAGATGCTTGCAATATATGAACTTTAACACACAAACCATGCTATCTACAACTTTAATTTTAGACCTCACTTAAAAGATCCTAGATGAAGACGGGCAAGTGATGAAGTGGATGATGACTGATGAGCAATGAGTAGGTAGAAAGAAAATGTTAATTAGATATTAATTTAACAATGCATAAGCCTGCATGAACGTGTATACCAGGTAACCTAAATTGTTCTTTTTCTTCCCTTATTTTTTTTTATTTTTTTTTAAAATAAAAAATTTAAAGGATAGTTTGTTTTTATCTAAAGGGAAAGAAGCATGGAGACTTTTAAACGAATTTCGATAGCTTACATTAAAAACACCTAAATAGTACATAACACTCCTACCATTCAAATAAGAGAGTTTCATTTTACTTTTTAAAGTCAATTTATGGAATCTTTAGAATTTTACATAGAAATGATTCATTTAAGTTTAAAAAAAAAATAATATTGTAATTCATAATACTTTTTAGATATTTTACAATAAGCAAGATAGTATTAACTAAAATAAAATGAACCATAGTATTTTCACATTTTAGGATTTCTCGAATTGACTTCAAAATGTTAAATGTATCTCTCTTCTTTTCCTTTTTTTGGGAATGGAGGTAGTATTTCAAGCTCCATGAAGAATCACACACCTCTTGGCGACTCAATGCGCACTTAATGTTGTCTGTGTTAACCACCGGCAGTAACAAATCATGCACCAAATTTAAACAGTAAGCAGTTGGTGTAGAAACTTCCATAACCTTGGAAAGGTATCTGCAAGGAAATGCAAATTTAAACACCACCAATGAAATGATTAGAAGATAATAAATAAGCCAAATAATTGTTCTTTACGAAAATCTAATCTAGACATCTCATTACCTTAGGCTGGTATATGCATTTGAAACTCCATAGAACAATGCGAACTCAGTTAATAACCAGCTCCATGAACCTTGCAGCAGCAAATTTCTTTGACGAAAATTATGGGCTTTCATGGCAGCCTCTAAAACCAAATCATAAACCACCGTTTCTGAAACCGAACCACACTAAAAAGGGAACAAACTATCATCAGCCACTTCCAAACTCAAAAATAATTGCTATGATAAGTTCAAACTCATAATAATTATGATTTTGCTTATTCTGACTTCATCACTACAGAATATAATTGATAAAATAAATGTTTAAGTACACACTTTATATTATTATTATTATGTTCAGGGATAAGCAGCAGTCAGCTGCTTCAATCACTGAGAGATATGATCATAGCGAAATATAAACTAATTAATCCTCACTATTTGTTCAACTCTCAAAAATAGCCAAAAGATGAACTCAAGTGCCTTAATTTATTCCTTTTGCAATGTATTTACAACATAACTTATAATTCAAAAATTCTTTACATAAAAGTCCCAAATACCTTAGCATGACTATTTTTATCGAGACTAGTTGAATAGTTTATAGATAACTGTACTCTTCCAACCAGCTCATGCTCTGGCTCATGATACATAGGCCACCATCGAAGTTTGTCACCCTGCATATACATACATACATAAATACATACACACACACAAATAGATACACACACACATACACACAATATGTTAGCCTTCTGGTGTCCTAATCCTACCAACAAAGTGACGAGTTTAAGATGCCATACCGGGTCTTCAGCTATATCGGCCACCTTAGCAATGACACGACCACAGTGCCTTCCCTTTGAGTCAAATGCTTCAACCACGAGATCATCCCCCAGGCCATCCGGCAAGCTGTATAATGGTAGGCCTAACTTAATGAACTCATGACCCACTATCAAACACACACACACAGACACACGAAAAAGGTCAAAGGAATTTACTGGAAAAAAATTTACATACAAGACATGGGTTTCACCAGATCCTGTCTGCATTCTTACTGCATCTTCTTCACGTAAACTTTTTAATCTCAAAGAACATGAATATGTTTCTGGTGACAACAATGACAAAGAAAAATTGAAAAGTCGATGCTTTAAAAGAAAATGTAAGTTGGTAAATATCAATACAATTAATTGTGCTGTAGTCAGATTAGGAAGTAGCACAGTTAAAAAATGAACTGGCGTATGGCCAGAGTGACCATATCGTGGAGTAAGAAATATCTGCTTTCCCAATTAAGCTAATGCATTGTCATAAGTGACATATATTTAGTTGGGCAAGATATTTTTCCTATTTCAATATCTCTTTTCCAAAGGGAGCAGAAATTTGACAAAGTTGTTTGAAGTAAAGGCTCTTGGTACCTTGAACAACTTCATAAGATGATGAACTAGTTCGGAAAGTGGACACACCAATCTTTAACAGCCCAGAAACCTCTTTCATATACTGAGTGCCCGCGTACACATATGCAAGGCCTTTACGCAAAAATGACCCATTCTCTGGTATGTGTGGGACCACACGAACTTCCCGTAAAGCCTCGAGTTCAGAAGTGAGTGTTGATTTTGCACAAGATAGATGATACAGAAGTTTTGCAATAGGCTGTTTTAGA
The DNA here is from genome assembly GCA_032359685.1 of Pittosporum tobira. Taxonomy (NCBI): domain Eukaryota; kingdom Viridiplantae; phylum Streptophyta; class Magnoliopsida; order Apiales; family Pittosporaceae; genus Pittosporum; species Pittosporum tobira. The sequence continues at coordinate 8,192 of JAUMHB010025938.1, forward strand.
GATGAGAAACTGCAGCCAATGGGTGGATCTAAACCCATTTTTACTTTTCGCACTGCATCATAAAACATTTTCAGATCAATAACATAGATGTCAACTTAAAAATTTAATATTCAAATGACAAATTTTATGATAAGAAGCAGGTTAAATTACCCTGAACTTTCATTTGGGCAATAGTGTTTTTATGTTTGAAACCAGCGCGTTGACTGACCAATTCCATCGATTGTTTGCTCAATAGTTCTTTTTCTGATTGTAGTAGTAAATGCTGCAAACTGTCATACTACCAACCGAAGTAAGCAATAGAAAACTGGGAATAACATATCAGAAAATTGTTAACAAATAACTTGCTGTATCTGATAGTCAATTGTTACCATATTATCAAAGAGACAGATTGAATCTCTAGACAAGGCTACTATATTTATAAGTAACAATTTTTAATTAATTAATAAATTGTTGAATACTTTATTTATTTCCACAAGAATACGATAAAACCAGTCCAGCCAAAAGACTTGGACACTCCACTACATAATTTAAGGCTCGCCAAAGTCATTTCGACCCAATTTATATTTACATTGTCCTTTCTCTTATTTCATTTATTAATTTTATGTGCACAATTATTTTTTTTCTTTATATGTTTATTTCATTTTAGTTTCTGTCATATCCTTTTTCCTTCACTTAAAGAATGTTTATAATAGAATAACATATAATACATGAAAACAGAAAAGATAGGATAAACTGAAATGATCTTACCGGAAAGCATTTCGAAGCAGTTCACATTCATTTTTAAGGAAGAAGGGAGGTTCCACTTTGCATCCCATAGACCAGGAATGAAGACAAAGGCGTACACAAGCATCGTAAGCAATCACGTCATGCCATGGACCTAGCCCACTGATTCCAAATATAGAAAAAAAATAAAAAAAAAATCTTGACACTAATAATAAATTGATTTAGCAACTTCACAAAAAGATACTTGCTGAGAAACCAGATATCCAACAATAACTAGTTTCTACCTTGCGTGATATGTGGGAAAGCGATCAGCACTAATCCTGTGACCATAAAGAATGGCTTCTTAAATTATCCAATGAACTCCATAATGTAAATATATTAATTAATATTTAATCAATACATACCTATCATCCATTGTTGAATCAAACTGCACTCTTTTGGTCAAATTTGCTTCATCTGTAATATCAGAACCGCTTGAACTTTCTGGGCAAGGTGAACCACTTCCACCACCTAATGGAGGGGCACTGGGAGCATCACCGTTGGCAAGAATTTTATTTTGCAGTTCTTTGCCCCAGCATCCCTGGAAATATTTATCCACTTTAGAGCTGTTGACTGCCCACGCATATTTGTACGGGCTCAACTCCATGACCAAAGAATCAAGGGCACAAGCAGGGAAAAAGGAAATATAAACAAAAACTAAGAATTTCATAGGCTCAAAATAATGTCTATGCATTAGATAATTGGAAAAACGTTGCACTGATCCAGAAAACAGAATACAGATTAAATGTGATCATCAATAGATTTTATTACACCACCAATAGTTAAAATCAGAATGCCTTTAACAATACAATTCTTCTAGCTTGCAAATATTTATCACCCATGCAAAAAGTCAGTAAAATGCCACCTACATTTGTAGATACTGCTTCCATTCCAAAATATAAGAGTATGTTTGATTATTCAAGTCAATATGATAAATCTTGACATTCAAAATTGGTACAAATTCATTTGATTAGAGTTCATACAACTGTGAAATTAGTCAACTACTGAATTTGCAGTAATTTAGCTTGAGTGGTTAATTTCTGAAGCACACAAAATTACCGAATCAGTTTATACAGAGGCCGCGGAAGATAACAGTAAATGAATCCCGGAGGCTATGCAATCTCACAAAAATGACTACGTTTTTTCAACATGCGTAACAAAACGAAAAAATGCTTAGCTTGCAAGATACCGTATCTACCTTTTTCTCTTATGCTTGAGCTTAACGATGATTTAGACTACGGCAAAAACCGGTTATAGGAGATAGTGTACGAAACTAAACTGTAATCAAGAGTCGTGGATGCGTCGATGATGTCATGAATGCTAAATGAGGCTCACTAATTCACAAGCACACTCAAAAAACTACAGATCCGCAGTGTTTTAATCTCGGAAATTGATGCCTGTAGCCAAGAATATGCAAAAACTGAGTTCAGTCAACACAAATTGTTGTGGTGTCGTCATTTGATGACTAATACAGTTTAGATATGATACAAATTAGTCAGAAAAACACCAATAATCAGCACCGAAAGGATCTACCACGGTAATTGGAGAATTTAATGACCGTAATTGGTGTATAAGACTAGATTATAAGAGGAATTTACCTCAAACAGACGCAAATTGAGGTTGAAGTCGCGGTTGCAGCTCTTAGTTTTGCCAAACAGAGTATAGCGAATTTGAGTATTTGAGTAAGTTTGGGTAGGAGCTGAATTGAGTGTGTTGGCGTTTGGATCTTAATGGAGAAGGAATTGCAGAAGAGAATAATGAGAGAGAAGAGTTATGAAATATTGAGGAAGAAGATGGAGAGAAATCACTTCACAGAGAAGCCATGCTCCTTGTTACATGGAACCTTTAATACTAGAAACAAAAGCCTAAATACGCGGGAGAACCGATGTATGTCACTTAAAAGAAGCGTGTAATAAATAATGACTTTCCTTCTTTTCCTCTAATTCTAAGAAAAGCATTAATTGCCAAATGACGTTAGGAGGGAGCGGGCTCGGGTCGGAGCCCGTTTAAGTTATATCCGTATTTAAATTTATAATCTAAACTTTAAGAGTCTTAACAATTATATTTTATTTATTATTTATAGATTGATGTGGATTTTGTTAATGTGAATTTAGTGTGGATCGATGTAAATTGTGAGTTTTTCAATATAATTAATTAAATTGTTGATATACTTAATAACTCGTAGAATAGAAAATTATAATTTATAGCAGCATGTCTTATTTATGTTCTATTATACTATCACTTATCCCACCAAACATGCAAGTCCAAGTGTCTTATAATCAAACGGATGATATTCATTTATGTGGGAGCAAAGTGGAACTATATTTAATCAATTAAGCAAATAAAACACAATCTCCAAAATAAAATCTATTTCATCATGGCTATCTCACTTCGAGCAATTACATAAAATATTTAAAATCAACTCACAAGAAATTGAAGAAAATCAATGAAAGAGAATTTAAGTTAATATCTAATTTTTTGAGAAACAGAAGAAAAAAGTCGAATTTTTATCAAAAGTGTCAACAAATAAACATACATCAAATTTATTCACACATAATACACAAACACACATATACATATAACAATTATTAATGCGGTTGTGGATTCATTGGTGTGGGTTAGAATCAAATTTGTACCTACAACACAACAGTATGTGTATATGCTTTTATTTTTTTTACCACTGTCCAAATCTAAAATCATTGATGCGGGTTATGTGATGCGGGTTTGTGAGTTTAGGATGATTCTAAGAGTTTATCAGATTCTTTGCTCTTCCCTAATTACAATGAATTCCATAAATAAAGAAAAAAAAATTGTTTTAATTAAAATATTTTTTATTAAAAAAAATGGAAGGTGAGAAAATATTCATATAAACCTAAGTTTCTTGTTTTGTGTTGATTCATCAAAAACATAATGAAAATTTTAATAAATGAATCAATACTGAAATAAACATGCACTCCAACATTTTCCATTTTCCTCATTATATTGTCTGCCGGACTACAACAATTTCAAACCAAATAAAGAAGTCATCTCATTGAAAAAGTTCATACATAATTCAATAAAACAAATCCAGGTAACAACCAACTCGCAGGTGCGAGAAAAGCAATGGAAAAATGAAAAATGTTTTAAGCCAACTGCAATTTATACGCGTCATATTGTTATGAGTTGTACAATACCTGTTTGTACAGTGTCTCTATATTTGGCAGCAAATCCCTGGACTGATCACCAGCATCTCTGCTTGACAGCAGCCTAGAAGAAACTTCAGAGCTACTAACCCACTCCGACGGCTCGTCATCCCCATAAGCAGGGCCTGCACCTCCTAATCTCTCCACAAAGTGCCTTCGTTTCCGCTTAATTACCACATTCTTAGATGAACTGAATTCACCATGGTTTTTACTAGCATTTATAGTATACAATGAATTAGGAATCATTTGATCCTCGGAGTCGGAGCCTGTATCCATGTCTGATCCTGAATTACTACCACTGCCACTCACGTGAATGGCTCGTGATACCCGAATTTTGCAGGGTGGCAAGTGCCCAGTTTGAAACTTGGATGCAGATGGCAATCCGAAACCTTGGTTAAGCCTCCTCAAACCAAGTACCCGGTTGGACTGTAATTTCTTCTGGGTTGGCATTGCAAGAGTTGCCGATCTTCTTTTCACCACCTTCTTAATTCAATTCAAAGTTCGAACCCGTAACTCTCTAATTCACGGTGCAACTTGTGAAATCTGTTTTACAAAAAGAGTCTTACTAATCTAAACAAATCGAGATCTATTTCAATTGAGGATAACATAGAAAAATATAATATCCTCAAATTTATTATGATAATTACTACACGATCATTGTTTGTTTTGGAGATAAATTTCGTAATAAAAATTTAACATTAATTAAAATTCATTAATTTTTTAAGTGGGATTCGTTTTCTAGATTAGAGAGGATGAAAAATAAAAAATTAATATTTCAATTCTGGCATTCTCTAATGTATAATTTATTGTATATACTACGTAGAACAGAATTCCACTAATCATAAATGCAAATAAATAAGTAAACGTTTACCAAAGTAAGAGATTGAATTTGAAAAGACTGCTCTCGGCCGCTCTATCTTTCACCAAATTTAATGGATTGAGTTTCCTCTTTCATGGTTTAAACCTTAAACCCAAATTTTTTGTTTTCTAAATATAAATTTTAAAAAGTAGATTACGTACACAGATTAACAGAGACGTGCGAGTAACATGAAGATGACGGGGAATAGCAAAAAAAAATTAATCTTTTAAAATAACGGTCCATCTTTTGGTGGCGCTTCTTTTGGGGTTCAATTTTAACTGCGGCTAAGGTGCACATGTGCCTCCTGCACGTGTGAAAAGAGAACCGCAGTGTAACTTTCAAGCCGACTGGGATTCTGCTTGCTGCGTAGCATATGGTGAACGCTTAGTTAGTGCCAAAAGAAAGAGCATCATTAAATAAATTATTAAACTCCATTGCCTTCAATAAAGCTGGAGTATTATTTAAGCACTGAAAGATACTCAGGCTAGATTATTGGTTCAGTCATACTTTTAATAATTGATGTTTTGATAAAGCTCTTTATTAAGAAAGAAAAAAAAGAGAGCATCTTTAATAAGAAGCATCTACTTTCCCTCTTAGAAATACTACGCAAGAACTATTTTGACATTTCTACAAATAAAAATTATAAGTTCATTTGATTGCAAAGGGTCACAAAAATAAAATAAATAAATAAAATAAATACTTTGAAATTAAAGGCATCTTTTTGTCCAGCACCCTTCCCTAGTAGGATCTAGGTCTAATTTGACTACAAAAATAAATAGAAATGAGAACTTTTACTACTTTATAAACGTCATCATCTGATCCACT
>JAUMHB010025959.1:3804-14115 GCA_032359685.1 Pittosporum tobira
ACACACACACACACACACACACACACACACAGAGCGAGCGAGCTCCAGTTACTATGACCATGAATTATCTTTTTCTTTATTTCGTCTATACATCAGTTAAAGAAAGGAACTTGAAAGATGCACAGTTGCTGAATCTTTTACCTTCGAATCTTTTACCTTCCAAGATTCTTCAGAGAATTATATGAGGACTAGAATGCGAATCTATTCTAGAGTAAACAGACAATGTCCCCAATTTTTTGTACTTGATTTTGGGAAGCTCTACATAATGCCAAATAGCCTGCTTTGTAACCGTTCTTCATCATTGTTCTTTCTATATAGAGTGAGCTGGAGCTCAAATTTTTTCTTATGATTCGTTTTTTTCTTTATTTCGTCTATATATTATTTAAAGAAAGGAACTTCATGGCATCAAGATTGGAACATGTACATTTGCTGATTTTACCTTTTCATTATTCTTTTCATCACTTAAACAATTAAATGAGCTCCAATTTTGTTGATCTGAATTTGTCTTCTTTGTTTTGGCCCTATTTTGTTAATATACAGAAAGTTCTTTTTTTGTTGGTTGCTACTTATGACCTTCTCTATTTAATAGTGAAATTCCATTTCATAATTGTGCCGGTCATCATATATTATGTATAAAGAGTGTTTCAACTTTGTAGGAGCTCGTCTTTATGTCTATTTCGGCTTTACATTGTTCAAGGAAGAAAGTACCTTATATGTTAATTCTGCCCTTTTCTGCTGATTATGCTGTTGTAATCAGTGGGTAGTAGTATATGGGGATGGGAATGAAGTCTATTTTTGGAACATCTGTCAATGATTTGATATTGGTTTCAGAAGATGCATATTTACTATAATGTTTTAGTCTACTATTAAATGAACTAGGAATATTCTTGATCATGAACTCGTCTTATCTTTGTTTCGGCTGTATATTGTTATTTACTCTATTCCTACTTAATTGTGTACTATGATTTCAATAATGTTAATACTTGTCAATTGTTTGATACATGATCTTGAAAGATGCACACTTCCTAAATTTTATGGTTCTATGATCCTTCTGATCATTGTCTATCCTCAGATTTAGAGTGCTTTTTATTTTCATTTTGTGCATTGTGTCAATTCTATTTCTTTATTTATGCCTAATAACCAGTAAGATGCTCTACGTTAATCGTGCCCTTTGTTTTGATTATGCTCTTCCTATGTAACTTTAGTACTATATGAGAACGGGAATGTGTAAATTTGGCGCTTCCTGCAAGTACAACCATCCAAAACAGGGAGGTGGATCTGCAAGCTTAGTGGGACTTAATATATCTGGATACCCAATGCGCGCGGTCTGCTCTTTTTCTTCTCTTATGTATTTATTTATTTATTTTTCTTTTTTTTCCTTGCATAGTATTAGGCTTCTAATTATATTTCTTGTGACAGGGTGAAAAAGAGTGTTCATACTATGTGAAAACAGGGCACTGCAAGTTTGGCTTAACCTGCAAATTTCATCATCCACAACCAACTGGCATACAAGTTCCAGCACCTGGACATTTGCCTATGCCATCTACCAACTATCCAACTCTGCAGTCTCCTGTTCCATCATCTCAACAATTTGGAGTTGTTGCCGGTAACTGGCCCGTTGCAAGGCCCTCTTTTTTTCCCAGTTCGTATATTCCGGGGACATATGGTTCGGTACTACTTCCCCCGGGGATGGTTCCGTTTCCTGGTTGGAATCCATTCCAGGTATGTCCAATGAAGTTTTCTTCTTTGGTCCATCAATTTATATACTCCATCCGTCCCACAAAAAGAGTCTTATTCGCAAAATCTCTTAATATTAAGCATAAACTTTATTTCCATGTTTGTTGGACATTGTGGCATTTTGTATCAATAGAAAGGAACTCTTTTTTTTTTTTTTTTTTTGGCAACAATTTTTTTTGACAAATTGAACTGTTTTTGTGGAATGAGCCTTTCCTATTAAGTTGTTAACTGACCTTGTGCAGGCACCTTTGAGTTCTGTTGCCTCTCCGAGTGCTCAATCTACTGTTGGAGTGGGCCCTATTTATGGGCTATCACAGTTATCTTCTTCAGCACCTCCTTATGGTGGGCCCTATTTATCTACAATTTCTCCTGCTGGACCATCAGGTATTAGCCAGAAGGAACAAGCATTTCCAGAAAGACCCGACCAACCTGAATGTCAACATTACATGAGAACGGGGGAATGTAAATTTGGATCCTCGTGTAAATACCATCATCCACCACAACGTAGTGCACCAGACACTAATTTTGCCCTCAGCCCCATGGGTCTTCCTCTACGTCCTGTGAGCATCTAATCTCTTCCAATTCTTCAAATAGTTGATATTATCTTTGGTTCATTTTACTTATCTGTTGCATATGTTGAGTGCCTTGTCGAATTATACTTGGCCTAATATTTCAATTCATGTTACCAGGGTGCACCACTTTGCTCTCATTACGCACAAAATGGAGTTTGCAGATTTGGGCCTACATGCAAATTTGATCACCCAATGGCAACACTGAGTTACAGCCCATCTACATCTTCCCTTTCTGATATGCCTGTTTCTCCTTATCCTGTGGGATCTTCAATGGCTACCTTGGCTCCGTTATCCTCATCATCAGAGTTGAGGACCGAACTTGCATCCAAATCCCGCAAGGAAGTTTCCCCAACCAGAATGTCTACTTTGAAGCCCGGTCAGAGTTCTGCCCCTTCATCTAGCAGCAGTGGTGCAGGTGGTGAGGTTCGTACATCAAATTGAGCACCAGTTTTTGGGACATTTCCTTATCCTAATTCAACTTTTGTGAACCTAAAATGTTATATTTTCGTGTTCTCTTGGTCACCATGGCTCCTTCAGCGGGACCCATCACATGCAAATTCCTTTTTCGCCTTTGTTCATATAATCTTTCTATAGCCACCATTTTCATCATGAATAAGCTATATCCAACCTTCAAACACCAGCAAACCGTATAGTACCCTCCCTCCCGTTTAGCTTCTAAATAATGGAAAAAAAAAAAACATTTCCAGATCAATTTATCAAAACAGCGTCCACATCTCCAATTTGGGGAGTTCTTTGTGTTTATTTATGTTGTAAACCTTTCTGGTGGAAAAAAGATTATTTCTGCAGCCGGCTCCTTTTACATTGTTGGTCTTCCATACATCAAGCTTCCAATTCTGAGTTAGAAGATGAAACTGAAGATATTGTTGTTCTTTCCTTTTTTTTCTTGGGCTTTGTTGTGGGAATAGAAATAGTTTAGATACTTCAAGCTAGCCAACATTTTGCTGCCTTAAATGCCCATATGACTGCACAGCCGGGCCGTGAAATTTGAAATTGTTGAGCAATTGTTTATAATTTTTAGTACCAAAAACAGTGACTGTAAAAGTTATCAAACTATTTTAGTTTAATCCTTATAGTTATGAGGAGAATTTTGCTGCTTCATAATCTTTGCTTCTCCATACGAAAATGCACTTGGGCTTTCATAATATTTGTTTTATTTTATGGTAGTGAAGTAACTTTTATGATGTTTATCATTTTATCAAGTATACCCGAGGGGCAAACTGCACTTTACCTGGAACGCAGAGCCGGAGTTATAAGGGATCCTCCGCGAGTGAAATATAAAACGCAGGAGGTAAAGGGATCAAGGCGGTGTTGCAATTTTCAAAGCACGAGCGCCTAGTGAGGATTAAACGGGCATTTTTTTAGAACACTAGTTGAGTGCACGTGCCTTTACATGAACCACGCGATTCCTTTTAACACGGTATCTGGGTACCATGTAGGTATTGATCCATAAATTGCTCTTCAAGAGATTTAGTGAATGATGCATGTTATTTTGTGGAGAAAATCACTTTGCCGAAACGTTTAGGAACCCGTCGATCAATTCGGAATGTTCTTCTAAAAAGTTCAGCAACCTGCAATTTATGAGCCAATCCATCTCAAACATAAAATCGACACACATAATTCGCCCTACGAGAGTATTTTATTAAAAAAATTAAAAATTAATAAGAATATTTATCCATTGCAATTCACCATAAATAGATCATCATCTATGTTAGTTTTTATTTATATCGGTTTTTTTAGACATTTTTAACAAGAATTAATTAAACTTATTATAATATAAAAACAAAATTTAAAGTAACATGTTGCGCCAATTATATCACTAAAGTTACAGTGATATGGACTAATAAAATATACTTAAGCTATATTTGTTTGCAAGGATTGTTTTGAGGGGATTATAATATATGGGATTATGATCCCCACACTATCAATCATGTGATTATTTAGTTATTTACAAAAAAATAATTTATTATTTGTTTTAAAGAGGATTACATGTATAAGGGATAGCTAAAAGTAATTTCTATTATGTTTATTATATTATGGACTAATTAATGGAGTGTATAAAAACAATATGGTTGTCTCGTTATATATGAAACTAATAAGGACATTTTTGTCTTAATATTGTTAATCCAAAGTAGAAGATATTATGATACCTCGTTGGAGAAGGTATTAAATAACATTCCATTTTAGCCCACTATATATATATATATAATCTTTAAGATTAACGGTACCTTGTAAGAATTTGTAAACAAGAAAGGGGTTAAAAATTGTAAATAATTGATAGTCCAATTTCTTGATTAATCCCCCTGAACAAATATTATAACTTAAATAAATCGAAAATTAAAACTTTTACATTAATTCGACACAAACCAAACAGATTTACCACAATTACTTGCATGTGATGATCTCATAATGATAATAATATTGTTAAAACTGCAACAAACTGAGATTAGAACTTAACGTATTAAGGTAGACTTTTCTCAGAGAAGCACTACATTATCCTTTAAACCAAAGCATTCCATTTCTCTGGTAGCATGTAACTTGAAGCACTACATTATCCTTTAAACCAAAGCATTCCATTTCTCTCGTAGCATATATAGTTACAACTTACAATTCCACAAAGGCAATATGGTCAAATCAAGAACACAAAAAGACAGGTGCTTAAAAGTTTCCATAATTTTAAAGGTAATTAACCATGAATGCAAACTTCCTCGGAACTTCATATATATCATATAACCCCAAGTCAACCACTCACCAAAATGGAGGAAGTACAGATGAGCAAGCCTCTGAAGAAGAACTCACAGCAGCCATAGACTCATATGTTCCATAGCTCAAATTATCAGTAACTGGATATAAATGTCCCATGCATGCATCTTCCACCATTAATGGATTATTCATCATCGCTGCGGCTTCATATGAATTCTTCTCCCATGGCTTCTCTCCACCCCAAAAACCATTACCAAGTTCATCATAGCAATGAGGATTATTATCATTATTATTATTGTTACTACCATCTTCAACTGCATGATCAACGGGAAGTACTTCATTTCCATCGAAATGTGATTGAAATTCAGAAAGATTACTCGTATTTGCGCTATTTTTGGTTGCATGATTATCAGTAGGAGGGTTCAGGTAGTTCTCAGGAACAATGCACTCCAAGTAACCAGAATTAGAATCATTAGTGAAAAAGAAGTTTTCGTTAGGTGAAGAACCATACGAAGATTGTGAAGAAGTGTCAACATTATCTGATATTTGATTGATCGGTGTCCCGAAATCGAAAGAATTACTTGTGATTTGATGAGTGGCTGGTTTAGTATGAGTGGCAATAGTCAAATGTGAGGGTGGCTGAAAGAGAGATTGGACATCGAGAGGAGAAAGAAGTGAGTGGAACGTAGTGTTGTCAGAGTAAATGAAGTTGGTTCTTGCTTGGGTGCCCTTCATGGAAAGCGCTGCCCTATCATAAGCTAGGGCAGCTTCTTGGGCAGTGTCAAAGGTTCCAAGCCAGTGCCTTTCCTTGGTTGTCGGGTCCCTGATCTCGGCCGCGTACCGGCCCCACGGCCGACGCCTGACCCCTAGGAACCGGCCAGGCTCGGCTTGCTTTCGCCGGCCTCTTCGCTCGCTAGGTTGGGGTGGGGATGTGTTTCTTTGCAGTATGGAAAACCCCATTTGGATTGGGCTTGTGGATTCGCAGGGTTTGAGTTTTTCTGGAGTTTTGGAGGTTGACATTTTTCTCAAGTACTGACTAATGAGGGAGAATGAAGAGAAAGTGAAGGTTTGAGTTGTCTAAGTGAAGTGTTGTGGGAGATATAGTACATGGGGGGAGGTCTTATAAAGGTGTGATTTTGATCATAGAGGGAAAAGGACACTGCACTTGTCATTCTTTGAAAGACAATTCTTTCACTTTTTAAACTTTTAAAAATCTTTCTTTTACTCATTCTTTATAAAAAGCCTCTAATTCTTGATATTGTTCTTTTATGAGATACAATTAATCTTAAAGTCCAAAAATTTTGTCTCCCGAATAATAATTTAAGAACTTATATTGATGGAGATTCTATAAAATCCATTCGAATTTTATGTAGTTGATGTAGTCACTTGTTTTATATTTAAGTCATTCATTTATAGACCAAAAAAATAAATACTATCAAAATAAAGATTTGTTTCAAGTTTGTCAAAAGGGATGTCCCCTAAAACACCCTTTTGAGTTCATGTAGCTTTGCAAGTTGAATAATTGCTTTCTTCCAAAATTTCAGCAAGTGCAGACTATATGTTTCATTTTCCTTGTATTACGGCATGCATAATCCTAGCAATCAAACTCATGACTCTGCTCAACTCAAAACTAGGGCAATCTGCAATAGAAATTAAAGAAATATATATTTTTTCCTATATTAGATTAATTAAAGGAAAATTAATTTGTTATCCAAAAATTGTCCTTGGTTCCTAGTAAATTCGAAACATTTAAGGATTATGAGTGAACAGTAGTTTAGAAAGTTCTTGAAGCAGTAAATAGTTGATCCCCAGGCCCTATAGAGTAAACAAGAAAGTGAAAACAAAGAGGCAAATCTTTGTCTTCATACTCCTAGAAAGTATCAACAATTTGAATTTCAGGGCAATTCCATTAGCATGAATTATTTTTGTGCACGTGTAAACCCGCATTGTAAGCGAAATAAATCAGCTAAAATTTCTATCAAGCTCTTGTCTTCTTCATGCTTTTTCAAGGGGAGCAGTTAAAATTCATCTCTAACTAATAATCAAAGTGATTAAGATATTAATTATTTTAGATTTCACTCTTAATATATGACTTATTTATAATGGAAATCAAAAGAGTTGCATTAGATTTCTAAGACAAATATATCAGTCCGTAAGACAATGTCATAAGTCAAATTTTAGCTATGTTTTGTTTGTCTTCTCTGTAGACCTCACACGTCCATCTTATAAAATACGGGTTGCCTTTTTTTTTTTTTTTTTTTGGCTCCTTTTTCATTTTTCCATCTAGAATTGTAAAAATTGTAAAATATAAAATGCGAGCGCGGACCAAACGCATCATTTAAAATGTATGCACATATTATTTTTTGATGTTGCATTAAATTAAATTCACACTCACTAGCTTAGAGAGGGTACACCGGGTTCTCATCAGACGCACGCAATGAAAGTATGCACACTTCCCCTTTTCTTAATCTAAATTTGAAGAAAAGGACGTAAGAAAACGCTCCTTAAAGAAGAAACATACCAAGATTTAAGAGAGTCAAGGGGTCCTTTGTCTCTCAAAAAGTGACTATAAAAGGCTATAGTCAAAGGAGATATCCAAAGCATAAGGAACATTTGTAAAGCAAAAATGGATCAAACTTCCCAAACAAAACAATTAGTGGGGGCACCAATCCATTTAAATTAGGACTTCTAAAATGATACTTTCAACTTTTCTTCCTAAACTCACATGCATGCCCTAATGGCTTTGGGAACAACACATGCTCATCATACTCAAACTTGGGTCAACCATTTCTTGAATTTAGCATTTCAATGCACCCTATGTTTGCCACTGGTTTACTATGATTTAAGTATTCTTAAATCAGTGTGCGTATCTAAGGAGTGGGGGGATTATTGTACCAAGATTGAGAATTATTAGTTGAACATACGTGAAAATAAATTAGACTTAAACATTCAAGATAATAAAAAATTTGTTTAGTGTTTAATTAAAAATTAATTGAGACGAGACCAAAATTTTTAAAATACTTCTATAATATATGGTCTTTTTTTAATAAACGAAGAGGATATATGATACAGAAAAGGCATAATTAATTAAGTTTGGAGATAAAGTTGCCAAGTACTGTATGAGTTAACTTAATCAAAATGTATAATCCTTGACTCTTCCACTAGCAGTTTGGTTTGAATATGAACATTTATAAATTCTTATATGTATCAAATCACAACCCCATGTTCCAGAATTACTGAATGACCAAAAAAAGAAAAAAGAGTTTAGTGGAAAAGTTAAAATCGCATGGTAAAATTGTGGAATGTGCCTATTTCAATGTGATGTGAAATTTACAATGATTTAATTTTCAAGTAAATCTATACTCCTTCTGTCCTAAGCAGTTTGTAACCGTTTGATTTTGTGCGAAATTTAAAAAATATATTTAATATTATAATTTCAAATAGGAGAATAGTGATTGATATTATTATTTAAATAAAAAAATAGTTAAGTAATAATTAAAATGGTATAATATAATATTAATATAATAATTTAAAATAGAATAATAGTGATTGAAGTGATGGGTTATATTTAATAAAATAAAGATAATTTAGACAATTAATATTATTAAATATTCTAAATTAAATATGTTATAATAATATAAAATATTCAAAAAAATAAATATTACAATATAAATATAACGGAAGGAATATATTTCCTTGTAGGGGAGGTTTGCAGCGAGTCAATCATACTCAGTCAAGGATGCATACAGATGTACATATTATTATCAAAAGGTGTGATCCCACTCCACTTAAGATTACAAACGCACTTAAGTTTGATAAGGTTTAATTTAATTAAAAATATATATTGATTAAAACGGATTAATGGGTTTGGTCTAAATTATTTAATTACACTCAAATTATAAATAAGTAAGTATATATACTATCTATGTCCTGAAAATGATGATTTAAATTTTTGACATTTTTTTAATACAAATTTTAAAACGCTTTAAAATTATATATATATATACATTATATTTTATGTATGTTTTGACATTCACAACATGTTTATATATTATATTTTTTAATATAATAAAAATATATTAAATATATAATATATAAATATATTTTAAAATAATTTTAAAATTTATGTCAAAAAAATTGATTATTTTTTTTACATGGGTAAGACGGTGTCTGGAATTGTGCACATTCTTCAAAACACCTTTGGGTAGAGCTAAGTTTTTATAAGGTCGTCCGGAATTTGGGGATAAAGAGGTATGACATTCTTGGAATTTTAGACCACACTTGGACTTTGACGAAGAGATTTGGATCGTCTTTGTTGGTTGTACCAACAAGAAGTTGCTTATTTCAAGAAATTTCTACTTCTATATGGACCACAAATTTACCCTGTGACCTAGTATTTTTACCCCCCCATGACGCTGAGATGACGTATGTCTGTTGTCATCTTAAATTCACTTTAATTAAAAATATTGAATACTTAACTTCTTAGCAAAAATAATTCTTTTATGTTCTTATTATTTATCACATAAGGTTATAAAATCAAAAATTCTAAAAAATATCTAGAGGAAGATATGTATAACAGTAAAACAGTAAAATCACAGAGAATGGTGGGTGGGTGGGTGGGAGAAAATTCCTATCCGAGGAAACGAGTATCCGGATTCTAGTACCAAACTCATTCACTGCTCCTAATCAAGGTTGCCACGTGAGTGATCACCTAGCTCGATCTGCATACTATGCTCGATCTACTCTTTTTTTTTTTTAATTTTTTTTTTTTTTTTTTTGTGGCCATGCTCGATCTACTATTACATGAATAGTGACACGTGGAAACTGTTCCAATAAGATGGGACCCACTTATTTCCCTTGATAGAGCACGCCCTTAAGTCGCCACATCACCAGTGACCGTACGGAAACTTAAAACAGAGACTATTGTTTGGTCATCTTTCTTTTCCATCTCCATGGGTACGTGCGGTGTGGGTGTTTTACTGTTTTACTAATCGTTCTACAGGCACCTTTTTTTAACTGCGAGTCTATATGTCGAGCAAGGAGCAGGTGAAATCAGTATAATTACGGAAAAATATTTTTTTTATTATTGTACTTATATTCAATTTTTAAAATAATTATCAAATTAATTTATTTTTAAATTGGTTACTTTCTTCCATTTATATTCTCAAATTAGTTATTTTACTCCAATTACATTTTTATTTTGTTATTTTTTTAAAATTATGTCCATATGAGTGCTGACACAAAACCATATTTAACACATATGCTGACATAATGTTGACAT
>JAUMHB010025970.1:0-20457 GCA_032359685.1 Pittosporum tobira
TTTTGTCGAAAACCAATAATTTTATTTAGTACCTCAAAACATCATATTTATAAAGTTAAAATATTGGGTTCTTACACGAACACAATCAAAAAATGAAGACACTATAACTTTATGTACCAAAAAAAAAGAAGACACTATAACTTTCATGTGTTGGAGATTGGGAATTATGTGGGAGACTTATTGAATTGATCAATTTTTTTCTTTGATCAATTTTTTTCTTCGATCAATTTTTTTCTTTGATCAATTTTTTTCTTTTTTTCTTTTTGTTTTGTTTTTTTGGAAGAATTGAGTCCTCGTGGGTTACTACTTCAACAACCAACAAAGCAGTTTTTAACCATAGTTAGACCTTAATTCAATTTAAAGGTTTTTTTTATGCAATCTTAAGAGTTTAGAATTTTTTTGATAACTTAGGAAGAGTTGGAGAGTTTTTTAGGTCATTAAGTAATTTTCTTTGTTATTCAAAAATCATACTAACATTGTGAGATAAAATTCACATTTTGTTTTTGAGTGGAGATAAAACTCACACATAATATGTAAATATTTGTTCTTATGAATATGTATTGTGTTTAAATCGGAATAATTATATAAAAAAAACCTAAATAGAAAAATACACATATTATTCATACAAATTATTTTTAAAAATTAGTAAAATTTGTCAAAAATAAGACAAATTTATATTTAAGCCGAGTAAAACTACCTAGTATTCAACATAACTTATAAAAGATGCTAAATAAAGTTGTCTAATTAAATAATTACAATATAAAATTAGTATAGTCGTAATAAGTAAAAAAATACTTACGCCAACTCAATAAAAAATATACACATATGCTACAAATCAACATATCAATTTAGGAATAAATATTTTAATAATAACAAAAAATTTAACAGCACATATATTAACATAATAAAATAATTAATATTTTGGTCATCATATTTCATTTCAATTATATTATAATCGAACAATAATTATTATAATTTCAACAATTATAAATCACTGAACATAATTCTAATTTTTTTTTTTTTTTTATAAAAAGCTACGGTTATACTAACTACAAAAGTTAATACAACTACAGTTACACCAACTATAACAACCGTATAAATGAACGAACCCATAAAACTACTAAAATAGTAAAAATCTATAGGTACCTTGTCGAAATCCCTATTACTCTGTTTGTTTCAAAATATATGAGGGAAATAAATTGTTTGAAAACATAATAGCAACATAAAATTTAAAACACACATTTACTCCAAATTTCTAAAGTACCATTCCATGTTACTCACCGGGGTTCGAATCCCTGGATGAGCAATCTAATTTTTTTTATTTTTAATACTCACTGGTAGTTGATAATGTCAACTTTTTTTTTTTTTTTTTTTGGTGCAATAGAGTAATTTTATTGATTTAACTAGGGTTCCAACAATCAGTAGAAAGCTGTCGTTGAATCCAAACACAACCCGTACAACTTCAGGCCTGCCAACCATCTAAACTGTTATCTTCGTCTTCCGTCTGAGCTCACTCACGTTATCCATGGCGTCTACTTTCATCACAGTCCCTAAACCCTTCCCTTCTCGCCAAACCCCCTTCCCATCTCTCTCAAACCCCAACCTCCTAGGTAAACCCTAAACACCCTTTTCATTTCCTTCAGGAATATGGCCAAATTGAGATTTCTTAATTGGAGTACAAGTAGAACGTAGTAATCCAATTTTATTAACCATTTATTCTACTAATCATACTTTTCTTGATTTTTTCTTCTTCTGAATTCTGGGTCTTTAACAGGACTGAGAAGGAACTGTTTGAAAGTGAATGCAATTGCAAAGACAATTGAACCAACAAAGGTTGAATCTTTAAACCTCCTGCTTTTTATATGCGTTTGTGTATGTATAATTGTGTATATGCTTATACAGGAATGAAAATGGTTTTTGGTTATATGTGCTAATAGATTGCAAAGAAAATTAACTAAACGAAGTTTGCATTTCGAAGCCACCTTCTGCTTTTTATATGCATTTGTTTATGTATAATTGTATGTATGCATGTAGAGGAAGGAAAATAGTTTTTGATTATGTGTGCTACTAGATTGCAAAGACAATTGGACAACAAAGGTTGAATTTTTAAACCAGCTACTGCATAATATATGCATTTATGTATGTATAGTTGTACGTGTGCATATAGAGGAATGACTGTTATATGGGTTTTTGATTTTATGTGCTGATAGGTTGTGCCACAAGCTGATAGGGTTCTGATTCGTCTACAGGAGCTACCTCAGGTATTTTTTCTCAATAGCCTTTTTTTGGGTAGTTTGATAATCTGTTATAGTATCCATGAGATTGAATTATGCATATTTGAATTTGTTGGTATTTGCAAAATTTGGAAAGAAAGGATAAGGAAATTGGAGACTTAACTTTTAACTGGTTGGTTGTGTACTTGGGCGGTTGGTTATTCTGAAGAAAACAATTAGGGGAGAACAGATAGCGATAAGTTTTGTAACTTATAACCCAATATTGGTACTCCATATACAGGAAATTTATTGATGAAAGAAACTCATTTAGGCTTCTAACAATAATTGAAAAATAGAAAAGATACATTTTGAGTTGTGATGATATTTCAGAAGTGGTGTTAGTTGCTTGATTTTTCTTTCTTGGTTATTTTAGCCTTTTAGGATACATTATCCGAATATAATTTTGATTGGTGCGATTAATAAAGCATAGGCTAAAATACATTTTGAACCTTTCAAGTATTAGAATTTTAGAGGTGGAACCTCAATCTTTATTTTTGGCAATTTAAACCCTAATGTCCATGTTTTGTTAGAACTTAAACCTTTCAGTGAAATTTTCTGCTAGAAGAATTTTTTCAAAGAATATTCCGGCAGAAAATTTAACGAAAATTTCACCGGAAGGTTTAAGTTCTAACAAAACATGGACATTCAGGTTTAAATTGCCAAAAAAAAAAGATTGAGGTTCAACCTCTAAAATTCCAATACTTGAAAGGTTCAAATTGTATTTTAGCCTAAACCATATGGATAGTGTGTAGTTGTACTTTTGAAGGTGTTATATAAGTTCTTTGTATAGTTCACGAGTATTTCACGTCGTCAGCTTTTCATTTTCTAATATCTGTCTTTTCTAATAATTTTTTTTAACATCCTCGGTCTATAATTTTCTCTTTATATATATTATGCTGCAACTTAAATTCAAGTATAATTATGCTAAGAAATGTGTGCTTTTTACACAGTTTCTAGTTGTTGCACAGTGTTGCATCTTTAGAAGAACTTTTAGCTCAACCTCACTTATCCATATAGTGTCTATCATAGATTTGAGATGTCACAAAATTGTAACTCCAACATGATGCATTATCATCCCAATAACAGGCAAAGAAATGTTCCTAGAGAGTAGAAACTTATAACACATTTGAAAAATTATCTTTAGATCTTGGACCATGTATCTGATTGTAATAGATTTGGTACCTCACCTTAGAAGAGCACATCGGTGATTAAATACCCCAGGGTAAAGGGTAGTTGAAGGTTTGATAGGAGTTCTATTTAGGCTAAAAATGCTGAGCTGAAAGATGGCGTGAAACTCAAGCATGGTTGGGAAATAAGTGCCGTATCCAGTATGTTAGGACTTAAGAGCCATTGTTGGATTGTATGTCTTTTCTGCTAGAGGCCACAGAAACCTGAGAATTATAGCGGCAACTTCCAAGACGATCTTTTACTAGAGCTGGTTTTAGAGCACCAGGACGCACATATAGATGTGGATAATAGATGTGATTAATGTATTTGATCTAAAATACTAAGATGGGAAAAGTGGACCCTAGAATGGAGAACTTGTACTATTTTCAACAATAAGTGCCCACACAGACTAAACAAAAATTTTCTTAAAAAAATCAGTCTTTTATTAAATGAACAGGGATAATACAATTAGAGGGGGGTAGGGAGTCTACCGGCTCTATAAGAAGTGGAAATAAAAGTAGAACAGCCAAACAAGAGTGGCTCTGCAGTCTTGTAAGCTGCACCAATCTTGAAGAATGGTAGAGACATCAGCTCTTCAAATTTTTCTCATTAATTTATGACTACTTTATATCCACATAAGTTGTGTTCTCTCCAAAACGAAACGTTGTGTGAAAGTCTTAACTCTACAATCAAGAGTATCAAAACTTTTTATGACTTTTGAGTGGGCTTGTGGTGGGCCATGTTGACCCTGGTGCTCTAGTGACAATGATTGAGCCTTGATCTGGGCTGGAGTCTGGCTCGGATCATTACGTTTCTGTCTCCAAGTGATTACTAATAAAACTGTGTATGCAATAACTAGGCATACATCTTAGCACTACTACTTTGATCTATATATTTTCTTGTTTCCAGAAATCAGCTGGTGGAGTTTTGTTGCCCAAATCAGCTGTCAAATTCGAACGATATCTCATGGGGGAGGTGAGCAAAACACATGCATCATTTAATGTATGTAGACATGTGACATAACTTGGTTTTTCAAGGGATCTATTGACTTTATATAATGATTTTATTTCAGATTCTTTCTGTTGGTGCTGAGGTAGGTGAAGTGGAGACTGGGAAAAAGGTAGAGTCATATAGGTGTTGACTACTCATTTTCAATGTTGGCAACCAAATTTATTGAAAGCCTAAAGTTGCATTACCTCTGTTTTTGCTTCGGGTTTTTGCATTTGTCATAATAAATTTTTTGTTTCGTTTGCAGGTTCTGTTCTCTGATATAAATGCTTATGAGGTAAAGACTGTAGAATGAACATGAAGTTAAATTTTAGTACTTATTATGATTAAAATTTTTGGAATAAACAGTTGCATAGGACACTATAAATTTCTTTTAGGTTAATTAGGCTGTAAATGATCCTGCTTGCAAAATCTTTTAAGTCTGTCATGTGATGGATATCTAAGGTCATCATTAATTGACATTTTCTGAATACTATTTATATTAAACCTATATATATTAAAAAGTCTTATAATTTTGAAGCATTTTTCATCTACTGGTTTGTTTATTTATTTATTTGCCTGTTACCATATAAGATCTATAAGGGCAAGAGTAGGTTCCCAAGGTTATTGGGTTTTTTGCTGGTGGTTATTGGGCAACAATACTGCCTCAGATTTTCATAAGCTATTGGGAAGTTATTGAGAAGTCGGGGTGTAATGAATGTAGGATAAAATTGGTTCAATACTAGGAACAGAGGGAAGTTATTAGTCAAAATATTTCTAAATAGGTAAAACTATATATCGGGTACAGCTCTGTATGGTCCTAACTGTAAGCGAAGCTACAATAGCTGCATGATTAGTGATGTCCAGTCTCCAAATTTGTGCTGAATTGCGAACTTACGTGCAATTTTCTGTGAATTAACTTTGTTGTATACTTATGAAAAAAATAGAAATTGTAATATCAATACTTGCATTTGACTAATTTGCTTGTGGACCTGTTATGATCAGGTGGATTTGGGAACAGAAGGTAAGCACTGTTTCTGTAAAGCAGGAGATCTACTGGCGGTGGTTGAGTAAAAGCTCAACGTTGGCTCTGCAAATTTTAGACTTGGATGTTTTCTTGTTTTGCAAGCTCGACTATCGTGAATTTTGAGTATTATTAATGTCTGCATTTGTTTTAAGTTGGTCTTCCTTGCATAATAATTCTTAGTGGAAGCAAAGAAACGAGTTCTAGTAACTATTTCAGCCAAATATCGTCTGTGTCTTGGTGATACTTTTGGATATATTGTTCATATGGAGGATGTATTGTCCAACATATAGTGTGTTTTTGGAGGTTGAACCTTTAAAAAGAAAAAATTTAAAGAAATCTTGACGTCAGTGTTTTGCAAGACTTTAAAGTTAAAACCTTCAGCCTACCGAAAATTCCGAAATTGGCTGGAATTTTGTGCGTGACTTGAAATATGCAGATTCTATGCGAGTAATTTTTGTGCAAAAGAGGAATTTTGATTGAAAATTATATTTTTTTCGAGTAAAAGCCAATTTTTTTTCTTAAAATTTAATTTTCGAAGTTCAACCTCTGAACAAATTCGATATTTTGGGTTTAAAATTGCATTTTGAAGTGTCAATACATCTATTTTAAAACGTTGACTTTTAAAATTGTTTAAATATTTTAAAATTCAAATTAAGTCATTCACTATAACAAATTAAACATTTTGAATTTACCCTTTAGGATAATTTGTAATCTTCTCACCCCTTAGGGAAATTTGTAATCTTCTAAGGCTGATATGGTTAGTGTTGCGTGGGACACAACTAGTTGTTTTTTGTTTTTCCTTAAGATGTACCAACAATTTTTTTTAAAACAATTAATAGTATTTTTCAAGTATTTTAAAATTTTTATAATTGTTTTAATTATAATAAAATAAGTTTATAGAACTTTAAATTTAAAAATATTAAAAATTAACTTTTTAAAATCAATAGTGATCGAGAATATTAAATATTTCTAAAATAAGCTCGGCTAGTTTAGACTCACTCGTTTAAACTCATTTATTTAGTTAAATGAGTTCCCAACTCTAAAACTTAAATTATTTCACTTAACGGACCGAGCTCAACAAGATTAACACGTTTAACCCCCTACCAGTCATAAACCATCACAAGAAAAACGCCACACTACAATTTCCTCTTTTACTAATTATGTAAAATCTATGCTGCGGCAACACGAAAATCAACAAAAGGATAATTAACTTCACATATGTTTCCCGACATTAGGAATGTATTTAGTAGCGTTCACAAAAACGCTGACATAACTTCGAAACAAGGGGAAATATAAATTGAGAGTTAGAATTCAAATAAGCGTAACTCCACCATCCCCTCCTTCCTTTTTGGAGAATACCATGCTACCACTTTCCCAGATTGTAGGAGCCTCAGGGAGTAATTCAAGCTGTATATAACATCGTCCATATGGGGCCCGAGTTTCCCCCATGAATCAAGCGAAAACTTGGAATCTACTCGAAACACAATTGGCCCTGCAACCTGTGAAAGGCAAAAAAGTTACAACTGGTGATTATATAGGACATTAAGACTTTGAAATCTTATTTGACTGTCCATTTGCACCCTAAACTTCTGGAATGCAAAAAATACCATAAACTTTCAGTTCGGTAATGAAATGCACCCTCTGTCCTGTTTCCAATTAGACTTCTGCCAGAATCTTCATCATTATCATGGCCATAATCTTCAGTCACACCTTCATGATAATCACTTCTATGACAATGATAATGATGAAAATCTAGCCAGAAAAGGGATCAAGGCTGCATTAAGTAGGCTAATGGAAAGTTTGGGGTGATTTCTTGCATTTTATAAGTCTGGGGTGTAAACCTTATTTTCGATGCAACTTAGGGGTGCCAATTGGACTTGAGTCATCAAATTATTTTTTTTTTGGGAAAAATAGAAGTTATTATAACTTTGAAAATCTCCCACTCTTGTCAGTTGTCCTCTAGGACACTTCCCTCAATTTCAAATAAAATTATCATGGTCTATATGTTCATGTGTATTCAGCAATCTTAAAGGCAAACTGAAAATCAAACCCCCACTGCATAAAACATCTTGCCAGACTTGATTCTGAGAAGAAGTCTTACTCTTTCACTTGTACCAAAATTGTAGAGCAAAATAATAATAATCATATGCCTCAAATACCTGCTGTTGAAGGATCAGATTGAGCTTGGGGGAAGACAGTTGACTTTCCGCATCATTATCTGAAGCCTTCTTGAAAAAGTTGGAAGCCCTTTTGGCTAAAGCAGAAGCTGAAGAGATATCCAGGCGAGCATCTACTCTAGTGAGGTCCCTATAGAGCTTCCTGAATTTCCCTTTTTGGAAAGTATAGCAAACTGACCCAAATAAATCAGCACTGAAAGGATTTCTACTTTTAGCACCCGGATATATAATGTTCCCATTTTCCTGCGACTCCATAGCCACCAAGCTCTTTCCTCCACCAAACCAGGCAGCACAAGTACCACCTAATGTGTGTAGGGTTAAATGGTAAAAGAGATATTCTCTCTAAAGAAAGCCAAAGGAAAGAAAAACACATTTTTCCTAGTTATTCTAACCAACAGCAAACATGAAAAAACAATGTCACCTGTTTATAGTAGATACTTCTCTGCTCTGGGAATTCATTAAACCAAAGATAATTATTAAGTCTAGGCAATTAATCTTTTATGAAATAAGACAAGACAAATCATCTAAATCAATTGGAAGTGTAATTAATGCCTGGAGTTGAGGTATTAAAACAAAATAAAAAAGGGCATGTGCATGGTAAAAATGTAAAGTATCAGTTTAACACTAGATACTTGGTGCATTCTTTCACCGTTTACACTAAAACTAAGAAGGAGAAGAATTCACTCGAGCAGCACAAAAGTATATTTTGTAAGGCTAAAAGATTACCAATAATTCCAGAAAATGCAGCATGAGGTTCCTTTAGACGAATATCATACGAAGGCCGCCAAAACCGACCTCTTTCTGTCTCGACTATGAGATCCTCTTTCGTCTCCTCATCCCTCCAAAGATCTTTGCTCTTTTCATAAGAAAAAGCAGCTTTTGCACATAATCCAGGCATAAGAGCAAGGGGTGCTTCACCATTAAGGGAATTATCATCCACTCGAGGGTGGTCGCTGTTTTTGTGTATGCCAAAACGATACCGAAATCCAGATTCGGAAACAAGGGAGGAACAGTCCAAGGATATTGACTCAGGGACATCCCAGTAATTTCCTTTATGGTCTACAAAAAGCTCAGGC
Source organism: Pittosporum tobira (assembly GCA_032359685.1). Taxonomy (NCBI): domain Eukaryota; kingdom Viridiplantae; phylum Streptophyta; class Magnoliopsida; order Apiales; family Pittosporaceae; genus Pittosporum; species Pittosporum tobira. Next base: position 8,708 of record JAUMHB010025970.1, read on the forward strand.
CATGCGGCTTCCAAAGTAATATCATGTTCAGGGAGCTGAAAGGGCAGGCATGTGTCAAAATAAATAAAGCAAGCAACGGGACATATGTATTTAGCAGAATATGTAATATGTACACACGTACATTTATATACGTCCTGGGGTTTACATATAAATGGCTACTGCTGAAAGTTACCAAAAGTAACACAACAAGATCGTAAGATTCCCATGTCCCATAGGTTTCAAGGCATAGTGACAAGCACATATGTTTACTTAATCTTGACCATTTGGAATAGAAGGGGAAAAAAAATGCTCCCTTCTAGTACACATGACCAATTTTAAGCCATGTGAATTAGAGAAAGAAAGCCTGTACAAAGAAAACTTTTGGCGAAGTAATTTTATCAAGGTTGCCTTTACTTTTATATAGGGGGATCAACTTTTCCCAATCCATTAAACAGTGTGAATCACTTAAACTCCTTCCAGTTTGCTCCTCTCAGACACTAAAGGCGGCTATAAGGAAAACCTCCTAGCATCCTAGCACCTACCTTCTGTTCCTTGCACGTGCATGAAACCTAATAATATTGAGGCTAGAGACTTGCTAAAGCATGATTTTATTGTTGGACCTCTCATTAACAACTTGACTTAAAAGAGTAATTGGTAACTTGACACGGTTTCAGATATCTAGTTTCAAAGGGTATAGAGTCAAATGTTCCCAGTTTCCACATGCATTAGTTCCCTCATTCTTTTAGGGGGGGTTGAATGTGAGGAGTGTGAAAGCCTGATATACATTGTTGGGCGTTCTCTCCAGCATCATAAGTTATTTTTAGAGAATTTGGTAGCTTGAAAAGACTAAGAGTAATGTTGACCCTTAATATTATTCAATAAAACAAGATTTCCAAAAAAATAAATGATATTGTCTGAAATTACAGCTCAAAAGACAACTCATCATCATTAATTTATGCTACTTCAAATGATATTTTGCTGAATTAGGATTCAATAACAAGAAAGAGCAACACATGAAAGGCGAAGGAAAACAAGGAAAGCCTTAGTAGTAACATAGAATGACAAAGCATTATAACAAAGAAAAATAAGGAAAGCTCAAAAAACATAAACATATACAAAAAGATAAAACAGAACTTGTGGATGATGCTTACCCTATGAAAGAGCATAGCCTTTGTGTTGTGTTTGTTCCTCGCACCCTGCTTTTCTGTGCTCAACAATATGGAGGTTGCAGGTGTCGGAGATAGCTGTGCGCATAAACCAATTGAATAAAGCGACTTATCCAAGAAATGCTTAGCGATATCTTTGAATGCAGGCATCTCCCAGTCATCTGTATATACTTCAGATTTAATAGCTGATATTAGTTTCTTAGGGCGAAATTGCCCAATTAATCCAACCCACCTGAAAACGCAAACTTGTAAGATGTGGGATTAATAGCATAGTGAAGAATTTGTGAACGGAGTTGCTAGAGAACCAAATAAATGTCAGCACAAAGTCTTAACATTTTTGATAGTATGTCTTGTAGCACGTTTTCACCCTATCTAACATTGTCAACTTCATGGTGCAATTACATTCACGTTGCTATCCTAAAGTAAGTTTTTGTTTTGCCAATAAACTAAGCCATCAACTGTAATGCATTAAAATTCAAAATCATCAGTAGAATAGATATTAATAGCAACAACAATCACGAAATTCAAAATTCAAACCCATCTCAGAAGAATAGTTTTAACATAAAAAACCATCATAAAACTCAACATATGAACCTTCTTTAATTTTCCTGGAGTTTACACGAGCACACACAAAAATATTTGGCATTTTGGCCAATATACCAACTTCTCCTTCCTGTGGGAAAATTTTTCTCACCTTTAACTTCTAATTCCCAACCCCAAAACTGGTGGAAATCGTGTAGTTACAAGCCAATGCTATTATGCAACCAATCCCAAGGCTCAAACCTCACTATAAAAAGTCCCAGATTCTCTCACTAGCCAACCATAGCACATAGCACAATCAGTCTGGAACCCTATTTAAACACACAACCACACATAAACATGCATATGATCATTTACATACAAAAATATTCTCTCCGTTCCACAAAAAGTGTCTCATTTGAAAAGTTCCAGAAAATTAAGGATATGAATTCTTAGTTTAAGGTTGGTGGCATGATATGCAACTATCATGATAAACTTGAGTACATTGTATCACTTTATATTACTCCATCCGTTCCACAAAAAACGTACTAATTGAAAATTTTGCACATATTAAGGAAGTAATTTTGTTCCATGTTTACCCCTTAATACAATGACTATGAGTGATTGGTTTAGATGTGGTGGCACGAGGGTGAAATTGTGAAAATAAACATTATCTCATTGCATACTACCATAAGCGAAAGTGGAGCTCTTTTTGTGAAACAAAGACAAAATGCGAAATGGGACTCTTGCGAAACAGAGGGTGTATCATCAATCGAAATGGAACTATTGTGAAGTATGCAGCAAAGGGTCTCAAAATAGACTAATTAGGTTAAAATTTCCTTACTTAAACTACATTTTCCCAGAAATGAAACACGTACAAAGACATCGTTTTATATTTGAGGCTATCAAGACTACATAGTTTCACTATGTTTTGGGCGTATTACCGATAGTGATATAAATAAATTAATAAATTTAACACAAAATCACATTAAGTAAATTGTAAGAATTACCAGTTATCGGCCACTGTTTTGAGCAAGAGAGACTGGAGAGAGAATGAGCCCAACTCTTTCTTGGAATTAGTAGGAGCAAAAGACGGTATAATACCCAGAGGAAACCCGTTGCTGAGAAAGGAGAGCTGTTGGATTCTTAGGGCTCGGCTGGCTCGAGCGCCGTCCAATGGAATGGGTTCGCCGGGGACTGCGCGAACTGAGCCGTGTAGGGTTTGTGGGCTGGCAATGTTAAGGTCCCAAAATGCAGAGTCCATGGCTGTTCTTAGGTTAGCCATTTCGGGACCTTCTTCTTCTTCTTCCCTATCTCTCTCTGCGTGTGCCTTATCTTGGAGTGTGTATTTTGGAATTTGGGATTTTGGGAGGTTTTGTTTGTTTATATGTGTGGGGTTTATGCTTGTAATTTTGGTTGCAGGCTTAGGCTTTGTCCATTTTTTGATTTGGAGCTACGTTATATATGGGGATATATGAGGGAATTTCTTTTATAGAATATTAAGGTTAGTAAATAAATTTTATTGTCTAGGAAATATTTTATTTTTAAATTTGACCTAATTTATTTTTATTTTCGTAGTTACAAATATAAAAATTAAAAAGTATTATTACTAATTACAACAAAATTATTTTCCAAATAATGTTGTCATTTTACAATAATTTTATTTTTAATGGCAAAAGTGCCAATAGTCATTATTCTTTTACCGTGCACAAATATATATGATTCTAAAGGGCTTCTATGATTCTAAAGACCTCTTTGATTGAGGTGTTCTTTCACGATGACCACTAATCACTACCACGTGTTTGAAAAATAAATAAATAAATAAATTTTAGTACTATATACAAGGTACAAGGGTAATATTTTTATGAAATTGATTTTTTAATCAGGAAAATAAATATTTCCATCACTAATTATCACATTTGAGCCAATATGAACTATTCACTAGAGCTGTTATTTGTACTAGTAAAAGTGTTGTTTCTTGTAAATGAACCAAAAAACTCTATATGAGTTAATTTGTGGGTGTCATTTGTGAAAATAATATTTTTACTTGTAAAAGTAATAATTCTCATAATATATCACATACTCTTATATGTACACATGTATAGGAGTCTCATCTATAGATGAAGTGGGATAGATATATAATCATAAACTTCTTATTAAATCTCAATTGTTGGTATAAGAAGAAATGACAATTTGAAATATTTATTATCCATTATAGGGTTTATGTTAATTAGTTGTGTAAATATGCGAACTATTTGAATGGAAGAAAAATATTATTATTATTTTTGGTGATTTGTGAACAAGATTATGTTGTTATTAGTAAGAAGATTACAAATTTTATTTTAAGTGTTCTCATGAACATAAACTTTGGACCAAGGTCAATGAGACTTTTTACAATTTTAAAAGAGATAAGCCGGATTTGTTAAGGGATTTAAAACTTGAAACGTTGGATCATGAACTTGCAAATTGTATAAAATATAAATTAATTTTTCCTAGGGGTGTATATGGCCGGCCACGAGGGGAGGTGTTATGGACAATTATTTTCCAAGAGCATGAGCTTCAATTGTAGACCAAAAGCAATTTGATTTTTAGACTAAGCCCAAATAAAGAGCATGGCTGAATTTTTGAAGGTTAAGGGCCCAAGAATTCATCAAACTTTTGGGTTGAGTTGGGTTGGCTTCTTAAGGAATATCTTGCCATCATGTATGTCACCTTATGGTTATTGGCTTCTTAAAGAAGCTTGGAGTTGGCAAGCTCTTATGCAAGCAACCAAAAGAAAGAACCAAGTGGCTAGCTAAGTGTCAAATAAATGATGATCAAACGGATCAAGTGATCCAAGCCATCCATTGTATTAAACCGTTGATCAAAGTCCTCCATTCCCACCAACCAAGCCAAGAAAGAAAACAAAAACTCCCCCTTTATGGTAACCCACAGTAGAGAGGAGTATTGTTGCTCCATTTTGGCTTCCAAGCTAGTGAGAGAAAAAGAGAAAGAAACAAGAGCAAGTAGCTAAGTTCCAACCATTCCAAGTGAGAATCACACACTAAACACCTTAACCATCAAACTCGAAACTTGTAAAACTATAGATATTGTCAAAGATCACTAGTTGAGGGCTTAATTTCATTGAAGATCAAGGACAAAGAGGCTAAAAGGGGAATAGATCCATTGAAATCTAATGTTTGGCTTGCAACCATCAAGTTGGAAGGTATTAACCCTAGCCTTGGTTTATGATTTTTATAATAAAAATGAATACTTGTAAATTATGTTAGATTAAAGACCATGGATGGATTTGTTGTTGATGTATTTATTTATTAGCATGCATGAATGATTAGTAGATAATTGGATTTCCATGGAGGATGATGGGATTGCTTGTATATGGATGATTATTGTTGTTGTGGGATTGATTGGGGAAGGGATGATTATTTTAAATGCTTAGGTAAAACTGTATCAAACCATGTTGCATGTGTTTAAAGGTTAAATAAAAGTAATGAAAACCATGGATCAAAGATTTGGGGATTTTATGAGCTAGTTGGTTACAGAGACAAACCATGCATGTTGGATTTTTGGAAAAATTTGAAACTGCAAGTCATATTCTAAAAATCATATAAAATAATTTACGAGTGAGTTGCCTCCGGAAATTTTACAGACCATAGTTAAGTTAGTATAGTTTAGTATTCATATGTTTTAGCTAAAATGGAGGTCATTTGATATTTTAATAAATTTCCATAAGTTGACTGCAGAAACTTTCTGTAGAAACAGAGGAATTCTGATTTTCAGCAAACTTTGAAAAATCATATAAAATAATACATTTGTCAAAACTTCATGAAAAGTTTTCAAGGCATACATGGACAAGTATAATTTATGTCCACCAAGTTTCATATAATTTGGAGGTCTTTTGGTATTCTATTAAAATACCCAAAGTAGGCTGCAGAAATTAACTACAAAACAAAATTTTCTAGAAATTTACCCAACTTTGAAAAGTCACATCTCTTTCATTATAAGTTAAAATTTGGTAATTCAGAGTCTATGCGAAGCTCCAGAAGTATAGAATCTGTTAAAAATATTTATATTCCTATAAATATCTTTATACTATAAGTTATACCTATTTTACTGTAAGGGGTACATAACAGAGTCGGTAAGAATTTGCCATTTTTTATGATTAGGATGAGTTTGGTCATAAAATGGACATTATAAGGAGTAAAGAAATGAGCTAGAAATGATTGTTCCAAAATAACTAATAAGAGAATTATTCATAGTTATAGGAAATTGTTAAAGGCTGGAAGAATTTCAAAGGCAAAGGCTAGCACACGCATTATTTGGGAATAAGTAAGAAAAACGCGACAAAGACAAGTACATTTCTCTCCCTCATCTCACGTATAGCTTATTGTTTCACTATATGTGGCATTGTTTGTTGTATGGTAAGAGTTTTGATTTTCTTGTACCTATAAAATGAAATGAATACTTTATTTATGTATGTTTAAAAAGAAAACATAAAGTTTTATATGCACTTGCAAGAAAGTGCCAAAACCTGCGTGGTGAATACTTGCGTGGTGAACACCTGAGGGGTGAATTACCTAAGGGGTGCATAATCTGCGTGATGAATTACCTATGTAGTGCTTTATACTTGAGAGGATTAAAAAAATAATTTTATGCTCAAATGTCATAAATTGCCAAGAAATGATTTTTATCTTAGTTTGCAAGCATGTTGTACTTATCTTAGAATACTTCATGTAACCTTGAGAGCGGTGTGTTCGCTGAGCATTAGTCGCTCACCCTTGCAAATGTTTTAAATTGTTTTGACAGATAAAATAGTTTGGGAGGATCAGTTTGAAGGACTCAAGCATGATCTAATGACGAGCGAGAGTTGGGTATTTGTCTATCCCGATGAAAATGGATTGAAGTGAGTTGTTGGTTATAAATGTTATAAGAAATATTGTTTGTAATTAATACATTTTTCGATGCATCACATCGGAGTAGTGATGTAATGTAAGATCTTAGGGAAGAATAAACAAGGAAAATGTATTATATTATGTAATGGAAGTAAGAAATGTATTTAACGACCAGTTTTTCAGTAAATAGTAGTTGAGCAGAGAGCCGAATCATCACAATATTTTTATAGTCTTTTGCTAAAAATTGGAGTAGAATGAATAAAGTCATCTACCATTATTTATTGCAGAAGGAACAAATGCATCAACTACAATATATGGTGGAATATATAGATAATGTAGGATAATAAATACTTTAGATGGTTGGATCTTCCCACCAACAACTAAGACAACGTGAACAACTGGATTATTTATTCCATGTCCTTATAGATTAGCCCTTGAGCAAACACTTATGCAACTGCGTGAACATGCAACTGTGTACATCTCTTAAAACCATTTATGCTCATGTAACTGCATGAACATTTTCTTACACTCTTTTATATAATACACACACACACACACACACACATACTGTTAAATATATTATTATTATTAGAGAATATAATAGTAATTATATTAATATAATTAATATTATATTTATAGTATTATTATGGTAATAGGTTTCTTATGATAATAAATTTCTTAAATTCCAATTTGGATTAGAATTAGGTTACTTATTCTATAAGTAGGTTGAGCCTATATAAGGTCTTTCATATAATCTCAATACACATCAATCTCAATAATATAATATCATATTATTCTACATGGTATCAAGAGCTTTAGTTAATCATCCAATTCATCTGCCTTTGCTAGGTCTTTGGCTTGGTTGAACTTCACGCTGCACAACAGGTGCTTGTTGACCAATAGTTGAACCACCGCCAAGTGCTTGAGAAACAAAGGGCATCATCTGTTGGACCATCCTCGACAGATCAATGCCACCACCACTTCTTCTGCTACCCAAACCTCTAAACATGCTTTCAAGATCTTGACCGTCAATATGTTGAGCAATTTGATTGACTGTATTAATCATTGCTGGGCTCTGAGTAAGTTGGCCCAACATATTCCCGCCATTCATTCAATGAGCTTTGGATGAAAACAAATATTGTCTGGGTACTCCTTCTATTGGTACACCTGTTGCTGCTACTACTATTGCTACGCTTCTAGAACCTGTTGAGGAATTTGGTTCATAAGATAGACCATGAATACTATTGTCTATCAATCAGTTGAGGGTCGAATACCGTTGTCTATCAATCAGTTGAGGGTCGACTACCGTTGTCTATCGATCAATTTTGGGTCGAATACCGTTGTCTATCGATCAGTTTAGGGTCGAATACCGTTGACTACCGTTGATAGTTTTTGTTTTTTTTGTTTTCTTTTTTCTACTTATGTAATAAGCTAAAAGTCTTATAGAACGAGTTTTATCTTGTTATTTATATATCTCATGTAATTGTTGTTTATATATCTCAATTGTAATATATCATATTCTAGCCCGCCGTCCCACCAGTTTATAATGCGCCATCCCTAGCCGCAACCGCTTTGTTGCCGTAAGCCTAGCCATCTCTAGCTGCAGCTGCTTTGCTGCCGTAAGCTTAGCCATCTTTAGTCGCAGTCGCTTTGCTGTCGTAAGCCTAACCATCTCTATATTAGCCGACTTTGTAAGGCATAGGTGAAGTATGTCTGCGATAAGTCGAGCCTTGGCCCGAGGCCTTCTTAAAATCCTAGTTGCAGTGGTCATTACCATCATAACTGACCAAAGCCTGTAATAAGCCTAGGTTTCTTGTAAACGTAGGACAAAATCTTAGCAAAAATTTATTTCTTTCGTTCTCTGTTGTGTAAGATTAGGACAAAATCCTAACAACTTTTGTCTACTATTGAATGCTACTGATACTATCGATGATATTGTTAGGTGCTACTAATACTCTTATAGGTTGAAGATTCGTGACGCGATATTTTTAATTTTTATTGTTTGGAGCTTATTTTGTAACAAGCTGAAAGTTATTGATATAAGACTTTCAGTTTGAGGGGGAATGTTAAATATATTATTATTATTAGATAATATAATATTAATTATATTAATATAATTACTATTATATTTATAGTATTATTATGGTAATAGGTTTTTTAGATTCCAAGTTGGATTAAAATTAGGTTACTTATTTTCTAAATAAATTAAATTTATATAAAGTCTTTCATGTAATCTCAATAATATAATATTATATTATTCTACATATACGTACGTACATACATACATACATACACACAAACACACACATATGTATGTATGTATGTGTGTTACATATGTGTGTGTGTGTTACCTCCAAAAAATAATAGTGTACACATTTTAATTTTTTGACTATTATTGATACGAGTTTTAATGTATTTTAAAATTATAATTATAACATATTAAATTATTAAACACATAAAATATATGTATTGATGTATTTTTGAAACGTAATAAACTCTGCACCAAAAACAATAAAAGATCAAAAAAAATTATATATGACAGAGGAAGTAATTAAATGACATGTGCAAAAAAGGTATAGAGAGAGAAAGCTATCTACATCTTCAATTATATCCAATTAACAATTAATATGGATGAGTTTATTGTTGTGTTTTATTTATGCTTACATAGATTGGGTGTCTTACGTTATTCAGTCCAAGCCTGAAAGTATTAAAAGTTTCTATCATATAACTGATACACCATATGTAGATATGAACATAATTTAATTTAAATAATTTTATCACACTTTATCTATTTAAGTCGTCTCTGAACAATTTAGAGCGACCTTACAAAATCATGCTCAAATTTTTTAGTTTTTCATTTTGAACATGTAAAAGAAAAAAGTTTATTATTTCAAGTATCCTATATCACATTGAGCATAATTACCTATTTATGATTACAATTATCCTATATTATATGTGATATCGTTGAATAATGTTTTTTCAATATTTTTCTTAATTCAAACAAACTCATGTTTATAACTTTCTGACTTATAAAAAAATTAATATGAACGAACTTATATATAAATAAATATCAAGTTACTTTAAAATTTATAATTTTTCCCTAAAATTTGTTGCTTATATTTTTCTCATCTTAAAATATTTTTTTGTGAAGCAACGTTGTAATATATTTATTCATAATGCTTTAAAACTATTTTCTAGAATTTTGTAATAAGCCTGACAAATAAATAGGTTGCAAGGTTATATTTAATGCATCCTTTGTTTTTAATTTATTCTTCTAAAGAGGACTAATAGTTTTGCCCTTCATGACATGTAAATAATCTTTGAAACCGCTAGCAAAAGAATAATATATGTATACAACTTTAGTCAAAGAGAAATAAAAATATAGAAGAAGCCAAGGGGATGAGCATATGATCCACCATCCATATTCATTGCTAATTAAATTCTTGCTTAATTTATTAGCTTGATAAATAGGACAATGATTGGATTAATGTATTTAATAATGATCTCATACAATATGACAAATATTATTGAGTATTCCATACAAAAGTTTAATAGAAGGATAGATTGGTCCAAAGTGATTAAATATTGAACAAAAAAAAAAAGAAGAGGTTTGTGATATATACTATATATTAACAAAATATCAACCAAGATGTTAATGGGTTTTAATTTAGCGTTTAAAACTGAGGCATTATGATTATGAAGTCACACATTTGAGTCTCGCGTTAAATGTGAGTTTATTTTGTCCTCAGTTAAGTGGAGTTTTTTTTTAATAATTTTTTTGTGGAATTTATTTGTTCTTTTACAAGAGATTGATTGTTTTAACTTGTGATATTTGAAAATTATAATTTACGGATCATAATATGTATTAATTAATTATAATTCGGTGAATACATCTTCATCAATTATCATTTTATTTTTTTTAAAAAAAGGTGCAAAAGTCTCATCAAATTCTAAACTTTTTATGTCAAAAGTCGTAGCCATGTACTCATTAGCCCATCCCCACAAATACATTTAGGTACCGACGGTGGCATTGCACTCGCGTATAAGCAATTCCATTTCGATGTATGCATTCATGTTGATGAGTAAAGGGTGTCGATCCTTGCTTGAACAAGATAAATATGTCTAATTATGGGAAAAATCATTTAAATGTTGCTTTTCCCCACAAAGTCACACCATAACTTGTCATGTTCTTGTGATTTATGAAAAGTATTGACTTTATCAATCAATATGCTAAATTATAAAATCTAATGTAAATCGACTATGCCTTTATGCATACAAATAGATAGTGACCCAGTCATTATTAGTACAAAAACAAGATAAAAAGAAAAGAAAAGAAATAAGGCTCAACCTGGTGATAGATTTTTAGAAAAGACTACGATGATAATTATCTCCATACCCGTCTCAAATAGGGAAGTGATTTTGACTTTGATCGAATGTGGGGTTGAAAATGGTCAATCACCGAATCATTCAAATGAAGACAATGAAAAAACTTTGGTATAAATAATCTCCGCCCCCATTCTAGACCTTCAAATATGGAGTGTTTCAGAATTTTAGATGGTCAAAAAAATACGATAAATCACCCACTTTTGAGCTCCTTTCATCTAATTTAATTTCGCCATCAAACGACTTAAAACTTTTAGAGCACAAAGCCAAGTTCATGAAGCAAGTGGACAACTGTTATACACGAGTATGCTTATAAGTTAGGATCTCCTTATTATTCTGCCACGGTTTGAAGTGTTTTCAAGCAATTATGGGTTACCATAAATTTATTATAATATTGTTACGTATAATATACATACTCTTTCTGTCTTGATGAAAAAGAAATCAAAAGTTTAATTTATTTTTTGTCTTAAAAAGAATGTTATAACACAAATATCAATCTAATTTTGTGATATATATATATTTTGATATGGGTCTATTCAATTTATAAGCCGCTTAAATTTTTTCAATCTCTTATATTTATTAATTTGCGTAAAATAAATGCTTAGAACTTCCTTTTCAGACGGAAGGAAAGAGCATATGGTTTTTGCGCTTCTGGAAAACCAAACCTAATAATTAAAAACACTAAATGTAAATATTATAACTAAAAATATATATAAGTATATATAATAATCACATTTAGTCTGCACTATCTATAACTACTAGTTGTCGAGGTAAACACTTGCGTTTGTGTACAAATGTTTTTCTTATTTTTCAG
>JAUMHB010025981.1:0-20752 GCA_032359685.1 Pittosporum tobira
TGAATTCAATCCTCGTGGGATCGATATTTTTACTACAACTTGATTAGTGTACACTTGCACTTTTCACCGATCACTGGCAAGATGTGGCAAATACGTCTCGGCCATTTCCTCCCGAGTTGAATCATCGGTTAACAGTTGTTGGGTGATGAAGCCCCTGCAACCCATAACGACAGCAGCCTTCTAGTGGGGACTTCAAATTGTGGAGGAAACAATGCCAGGTATAGCAAAAAAAGGCCTTACGGAGAGAGGTAGATCATCATACCAGGATATCTAAGGCAGATCATCATAACCCAGGATATCAAGTACCAAGGATTCGTCCCAGCCATATGACTGCCAACTATTCAACTTGAGGATCTTGACCACACAGAGAACTTCAGTTCTTGACTCGAGAGCAAACTAGGGAGCACCAGGGTGCCCGAGGTAAACCCTGGCACTTGTTCAGCATTGTTTTTGGAAGCCAGATCATGTTGTCATCTTCAATTTTTGGGAAACGGATCACCTTGTCACAGAATAGTTCCCAGCTCTCGTGATCTTTGAGTGGCTTTAGCTCATAACTCGCCGGAAAATCTAATGTCGAATATAATGACTAAACCATCTTGTGATATGTCGATAATATCCTGCTTCCATTATCCGGGAAACTAGGAATGTAAAGGCATACACATTGCTGGTAAAGAGAAAAAAGAAGAATGTATGCCAGCAGGGTAAATTAAATAAGCACAAGTAGCCCACAAGCCTGCACAACTTGCAAAATCAATGAAAGCATTAGGAAATGCGTACCTGTGATCAACATTGCTGGTAAACAAAGAGTTACTCGTAAGATCACCATATTGGTCTGAATCTCTGCTGCCTTCAACGGTTGCCCTGCTGGTTAATTAACCAAAGAATATGGGAAGAAAGAAATACTTCTTTTATCGCTTTCTTTTTTCTTGGATATATGGGTAAGAAGAAAGGCTTTTGTCACTGTCGTGTGTCCCGCAACTCACAGGGTCCAGATACATTATAATTCTTTTGTTTGGTACAACCTCATACATTATGATTCAGTTATACCAGCACAACCACTTTGCAGTCGCCCATCTTCGAACCTAGGCGATAATATCAATATTTGAAATAAAGGGGAAATTACAATCAAATTCGAAGCATTCAATTACATTTCAAGAATAGCACAAGTATATTCTTTATTTAAGGAAATATAGGGCAATGATAATTATGTTCAATAAGAAATTCAAAGAATACAAATGGATATTACTTCAGTATGGAACAAAGTCAATAAATACATACATAAATTACAACACCATCCTCCTTATAGTTGCCCCATTCTCCCATCTCCAGTCATGAGTAATGCAAAAAGACACAGCTCACGATTTTCAACAAGCCCAGAATGAAAGAAAAGCAGCACTATACAACACGTAGACCCAGCAAAATGCCCCACAGGCCCGTTCTACCGCAGCCCGTTCTACCCCAGCCCACCCATTTGCCAGGTCTACATACAAGCCAACAAGAAGCCTGGCAGCTCAGAAACCTACCAGAGTGAACTGCAGAAAATAGTAAATACAACATTCCTAATCAACTCAAGCTAATCTTATTTCCGTGAAAACAAGCCTCATTAATCAATTCAGCAATGGTGACCTCACCAAAGAAGATAGGAACATAGGAATGCTTTTATAACTCGTCATGCGAAGGATCTGGTATTTACATACTGAAAACACAGCGGCTCAGTTGAAGAGTAGGATTTCCAATGGAATTTTTGAGCTAGTAATCAACAGCAGGTCGTTCAGATTTTAATGGGCTTAGCTTGTTGCCATTGGACTTGGTATTATCCTTCATAAGCTTCTGGGTGGTGGTTATCCTTTTAACAGCAGTTCTAGCTGGTTGCTTCGTAGTCTGAGGCTCAACACCTTGTCCACCTTTCCCTGGACAAATTAAATTAGCCATATGAACAGAATTTTGTTAGAAAGTATGAGTTCAGGCAAGAAACCCTAGAATTTGAGTAGTAAAGGCTTTAGAAGGGATTTATGCTGCCAAATTTCGCTGCATAATGACCCTTACAATATCATAACCAGCTTATGCTATGCATAAGCAATTGACTCTAGAACAGAGAGAGTGTTTCTTTATTGATGACAATTGATAATTATTGTTCAGAAAATCAATTACAAATGAACATATGCATAACTCGTTTGATGATTTTGAAAGCAGAAAACAACTAGTTTATTGGATGGGGTTTGCTTTTCTTGTTCTCCTTTGTCATTGGGTGGCGTACCTTTCGTGCCTTTTTAATTTAATTTATTACTTATCCAAAAAAAAAATTCTAAATTAGAGCTGAAGTTGTACTCTTACCATCGTATAGAAAAGAATACTTCTTGTTTATTTAATATTTCTTAGCATGGGACAAAGCTAAATACGTATTTTCCAGTGAACTTAAAGCCTCAAAGACTAAAATCTATGGGAAAGATAAATAAGCTCATACCCAGTGTACAAGATTCCCCCAAAGAGCATGGTCTTGGGGGGCCAGTATGCAGCCTTGCCTCTATCTACAAGCCAGCACTATGTCGAAGTATGTCATACATAACCTTTATATTAGGGAAAATAAACAAGCTAGGCTTGATGTAATTGTGAAAATATTACTCTCGTACTAAGTTTTGATTCTTTTGAAGAATTATGCTTGTACTATAACTTGTCAAGTAACAATTAAATTGGCATATTTATTCTGATTAATAGAGGTCATAGTTGAAACTTGGCATGCAACATAAAGTCAACTGCCTACAAACTAATATTCTCATAGTTAATAATTTCTAAAATAACTAGAACCATTCTAAAACATAAGACTTATCAGTACCCTTTATCCCATGTGCCCGATCAAACAACCCTTGGTATCAGTAAAGAGGAAACCAAGCACCAGTGTGTGTGTGTGTGCGTGTGTGTGTGTGCACGTGTGCACGTGTGTAAGACATAGAGAGGGAGAGGGAAGGGAGAAGGAGGGGAGGGAGGGAGAGAGAGAGAGAGAGAGAGAGAGAGAGAGCACAACTCACCACCATTAGGCAGAGACAGTCGCTTCTTTTCTTGTTTATCTGAAAGTGTTAACCTCTCTTTAGGATTACTATGTGATCTTGAACGGATACCAGGTTTTGAACTAGCTTCTTCAACCAATTCTTCAAGAATTGGCTTAGACTTTGTCTTGGTCAACAAAGTAGCAGATGCTTCTTGCGTGCTTGCAGACTTGGTAGGTGAGGACCCACACCCATCGGAATAAGACAGGCCCATTGTTTCATTAGCAAGGTTTGAGTGAAGGTTCGAAGTAATAGGTTTCTTGCCAGAAGATCTTAACTGGTTCTTTCCATCACCTGCTTCATTCTCGTGAACCATCACTCCATCTCGCAGATTGTTATCGAGAAATCGATTTTCCCATGGGCGAACAGCCATCCATCGCTCCAACCAGTTCCAGCCCCAGTTGCTTTTATCAGGTTCAAATCCAGAAGGTGGTGCTACTTGCCGTGATCCAGCCTGCCACTGCAACACATACATCACCAAGAATCATTAAATAAATCAATATAATTTAATCTCAATTTAATGCCAACCACGGTGTCGCCATGGACAGCTGAGATCGGGATTGCTCCCTATAACAGGGGCCAACTGTGCCTACAACCAGGCCCCACATATAAATAGTTCTTTCCAAACACACCGACATATCTCTTGTATTCTGGAACCGGGATTAGAAATAAAGTTCGATTATCATCTAAAATCTTACTAAAAAGGGTAAATTATTTACCTGGTGGGCCAAAGCATACGCCATGGCTCTCTCACGCTTAGCTGCCGCCTCTTGCCTCTTTAACAACTTAGCTTGAATTTGTTCCACGGATCCTACACTATCACACCACCCTTCCTGTATGGCAGTAACAAGCAACAAGAAACATTAATGCCATGTTTGGAACTCTGAAAACTTGAGGGAAAATGAAGGAAAAGGGAAAGAAAATGAAATCTGAAAATCATTTGATTCGATCACAGTAGAAAGAGAGATTAATTTAAAGGATGGTACATAAGAATGCTTGCTTACCTCTATTTCTCGAACACGAGCCTCGTGTTCAAGTTGTTGTTGAAGTTTCTGCTGTGAAGTTTGATTTTCAAGCGCCATACGAACACGTCTAGCTCGCACACGGGCCTGAACTCTCACTAAAGCTTGCATACAACGAAGAGTAATTGCTGCTTGTTTTCTCACTGCATGCCCCCTGACAAGGGCCTGAAGTCTTACCAGTCCTTTTAAAGCTTTTAGAGCTCGCCTAGCCTGACATTCATCACCAAAACATATTAAAAATATCGTCCTAACTGTCAAAAGTGATTCTTAGTATTACAAAAGCTAAAGAGTAATGATTTCTAACTTATCCAAAAAAACAAATTTAAAAATACTCGTACTTGAAGATGTGCAAACCTATAAGATTCTATCGCCAGATATTTGTGGTACTGGTAAACCGAACAATGACATGCATTCTCATTTACTTTTGTATTCTGAAGTTGGCAGGAACAGAGCTAGATACCCAAGTGAAGGTACCAAAATCCTCCCAAATTTTAAGGAACATTGCATTAAAAACTTTCAACATGACATTTTTTAATTATTTTTAAATTAATAGATACTCTAAATATTTAAAGAAATAGTCAAAAGTCCACTTCATAAAATAAACACGCATCAACTACACCATTGTCTAAAACAACTTTCCGCATTGTCTGAAAACTAGTAAGGGTCTCCCAATTTTGAGTATTCTGGCTCCCCACTGCTTATGGAACTCTAGGGTGGGTAGAGTAGTAGACTCCTTGCCCCCACTCCCACTCCCACCCCCTCTCTTTTTCCTTTTTTTTTTCAGTCGGTCCCTCTCTTTTTCATTTGATCTCTCTTTTCTACCAATCAAAAAAGAAAAAAATCATTTCTATTTATCCTATATACAGCATGCATACTTGGGAGACTTTCTAAAATCTAATGTGATATGAATATATATAGAATCTACTCAACTTCGCCTTTTATCACAAACTAGCCGGAACAGGCAGAAAATGAATCCTATATTGAAAACAAATAAGTATGGTGATGAGGAGATAAGATCAAACCAATAGAGAAAATGCAAAAGAAGAAAGCATATTAAAACAAAAAAATAAAATTTAGCAATCAAAAATAGAAAAGAAACAAAAGATAATGAAAAAAGAACGAAACGAACTTTTAACTAAGACCAATAGCTTATCAATTCAAATAGAAAAGAGCGAGTAGAAGAACATTTAGGGCAACATGTAAACAGCTCAGAGAATGAAGGAAGCAGTTCGGTACCAAAAGTCCTCGAAAAGCTGTTTGGATGCATGTAGCTGCCCATTCTTCTCTCATATTCTGTTGGAGTTTAGAAGCATCCAACATTTGAAGTGAATTGGATGGGCAAGCAGCAGCATCAGGGGCTGAATGGTCAGTTCCTTTTCTGACTGGTGAGGCAACTTCATGATTGAACTCGTTTTGAAGTACATCGCTTTCAATTTCAACCGAATGCTTTCTTCTGTGCGGAAGTTTTCCAGAAGCCATCGTTCTCTGCAATTAATATTAGATAGAAAATAGAATTTATCAACAGAATTCGAAAGAAAACTTAAAATGAACCAAACATCAGAAATGAACATAAATACTATAACTCTCCACACAGCAAAAGAATTGGAAGAGCATGGAAATAAGTAGCAACATTTTCAGTTTTCTCCGAAGATTGTGACTTTTCTGATTTCTTTAAACCAACCAATGCTCTAATCCATTTCCCAGAGACACCCATCACGATAATCTCAGTAGATCTACCAATTCTGCACCTGTCACAAAAACACTTTCAGAATTTTGGTATAACTGACCTGTTCTCATGTAAAAAAAAAATGGTTAGCTTGAATGACAAGTAACCCATTTACAGATTGAAAGTAATGCCTTCCAAAGATCTTGTATTTTTCTCGTCATTTTGATGGAGCTCTTAAAAACACAAGAATTGTCTATACTTCTGCCTTTCAGTTCTACTTAAACGGACACAATGATATGTATTGTTAATAATTATATATCCAAGGCTACTCTGTTCTATGTCAGTGAAGCTTTAGAAGGTATAGGACTATAACATTGCTTGTGAATGAAAAGCATCTGCAAGTGGGTGCCAATGGCTCCCCAGAGGCCATAATAAGGCAGTACCTTCAGTGGACCATACCAATGCAAACTTGTACATGAGTTAGAATCACTAACCTCTAATCAGTAACCTCAAAAAGGAAGACCTTTGCTATTTCAAAGCAATTTATTCAACAAATATCACTTATATGGATTGCCATAGCACGAATTCAATCTTCTCATAGTCCCCAACACAGTTTTGACCCTGCAACGCAAAATTACAACAGCTGTGCTGGTCGGATTTTGAAACTCAAATCACCAAAAGCCACATAAACACATGGTAACAAGTTTAGAGATATACTATCCATATTCTTTTTCTGATAAGTAAAGTTTAGAATTATTGTCAGATATAAATTCCAATCCATATTTAAAGGTAACTATTACTTTTACAAGGAAATTTTATATCTCTTGGATTACTTACCAAAAATAAAATTAAAAAAATCTGTCTTGCATTCATTTTCGAGACCCACTTACAATTAATGAGAGAAATACGTTGCCAAAATATCAGATTGCTTTTTGGAGATCATTTCCGTAGTTAAATTACTAGAAATTGGTGAACACTGACAAATCATTCCGCTTTAACAACACCAAATGCAATGGTTAGTATCGCAAAATTAAACACCCACTTTTAACGCTGTAATGCACCAAAATTTCAAAGAAACGCGGCGTGTTTACATCAACTAGATCGACATTCTTCAACCCTTTTGCAATAATTCATTTCAACAACTAACAGACTAAAGTTTAATCGTAAACTTCGGAAATCTTCAGCAAAACTAACAATTCGCTTACCGTTCATGAACTGATCAAGATCGGACTAAAACATCATCGATTCGGACTCATTCTTCTCCGGGTTGAATATTAGATCAATGTTGAGCTCCAAACGATCAAATTGGAAATTCGAGAACAAAGTTCATTACTTGTAGCTCTTTTGTCTTTCGTGGACTGAAATTCCTCTCTCCTGTAAGTCTATGGCGAAATCTGAACTGATAGAGCTTGAAGAAGAGTGTGTGGCTTCAGAAAATGGTAAACGGCGTCGTCGAGGTGGTGACGGTGGTCGGGTCGTTGTCTAGCACATGCGCCAAGAGTCAATCACGGGATTTTTCAGTCCCGCCTGATGGATCCGAGGGTCAAAATAAACAGAAACGCAATCCGTTTATTGGTTTTTATCGACAGAATTAGTATAGGAGTAGTTATTAGTAGCCTCGTAATCATAAAAAGAAGCTTATGACCGCGCTTGTTTCTTAGCTAACGGTGGCCTATTAATTTTAATAATATTTGAATAGATATTTTTATTAAATCTTTTTTGAGTTAAAAAATAATAATTTCCACAATTTCTAATTTCTAAATTCTAAATTCTAAATTCTAAATTCTAAATTCTAAATTTTGCAATTTTAATTTAATTGCCAATAAAATATCAAAGAATCAATGTTATAACAAACTGTACTCGATCTTTTAATTTTTATACTCTTTAAGTATTACATCAAGTTAAACATACAGAAAAGTTTACTGAGTTATATTGAACTTTAAGATACATACTTGAATAAAAATTGATATGAATTTTGAGATCCAAAATTTATGATAGTAATTAATTTTTAAGAATGCATATATAATTTATTATGACATTATTGATGTACATGTTTGACGAAGCATTGTGTTTTAATGAAATTTGGTGAAAGTTTAGAAAGACTTAGGCGATTCACAAATTTTGGATAATAAATATTACGGAATGTAAACAAATCCTCATGAAATTTTATCTAAAAGTATAAACCAAGAATATGAACTAACTTGACGAATAATTAAATGGTTGTGTTTATATATATATATATATAGAGAGAGAGAGAGAGAGAGAGATTCATCAAGAATTAAGAATAATTTATACATAATTTAAAGGTATTAGTTATTGGTTATAGATGAAGACAGTAAGTATAATCAAAACTGTTAGGGTTTGATTCAGGATTTGATTCAAAACTACTTGATTAAAAGTTTAATTCGAACTCGATTTGAAACATTAACTAATAGAATATGAGCATATTTTAAGTTCGGTTAATTATTCGAACCTTATTTTTTTTAAATATTAATATTTGATGCAATTCACTTAAAAATTTCAAACTACTTGGACTTGAATTGTATTCGTATTTAGTTTAATAGTTAAACGAACTATACACAAACTTTATTTAAAATTCGATAAATTATACGAATAAAATATGAACAAATCGTACTCGTCTTGTTCTAACTCGTTTTCACCGATATTACTGATCAACTGTTTATATCAGATCACATAAATTAAATGTCACTGATGCAATTATTGTTGTTATTGAAGATGCAGCTTATAATTGTCTTTGAAGTAAAGATTATTCTTTGTTTGATCAGGATCCTATAAGTTAGATATTATATGTTTCTTCTTTTTTGCTTAAAAATAATACTGTATAAATTTATTTCAAATGCTTTTAAAAATATATTTTCATTAAATATTATTTATAATTTATTGTAATTAAATTAAATTAATCTATGTCAGTTGTTAAAATTTCATACTTATAAAGAAAACTGATTTAAAAGGCTCATCAGTATTCAACTATTCATCACTATCGCCATAATTTATTTCTTTAATTTCCCGGCAAACACAATTTATCGCCAAGACCGAACACGAACTTACTATTTCCGCTCCCGAAAAACAAAACCCTAGTTTTCACTTTATTCCAAGCTCACTTTAGGGCTTCACTTCCTCTAATTCAACCACAAATCCCTCGATCGGAGCTTTGAATTCGTTCTTTTCTCGTGCTATCATGGCAGAATCCGATCGAAATGAGGACAATCAAAGTGAGACAAGCGATTACACATCGGAGGATGAAGGGACCGAGGAGTACAGGCGAGGAGGCTACCATGCTGTTAAAATCGGCGATACGTTCAAGCATGGTCGTTATGTTGTGCAGAGCAAGCTTGGTTGGGGCCATTTTTCCACTGTTTGGCTCGCTTGGGACACTCACAAATCTGTGCGTATATCTCTATCTATATCTATATTCTATATACAAACATGTGTAACGAGGAGTACCTATATATATCACACACACTTGGCTCACTGTTCTTTTAGATTTAACTTCTTAACGAGAAAGGTCATATCCTTATACATTAGTGTTACTTGTTTTTCATAGATTATTTTGTACTCCCTCCATTCCACAAAAGAGTACCCCTTTTATTGAGACAATGTCCTTAAGTTAACCATTGCAATTAGCCAATTACAGTATAATGTCACCAAACTTAACTTTTACTCCATTAGTTCCAAAATTAGAGATATATTTTGACTTTTTAAGTCAATTTGTGACCTCCTAAAACTCAACATTGATATAAAATGATTGAATTGGTGAAAGCAACAATTATTATAATTGGTAGTATTTTAGTTGCTTTACAATAGTTATAATTGTTTGTACAATAATCAAATATCTTCGTATTGGTTGTGGATTTTTGGATTTTGCAAATTCACTCAAAGAAGTGTTTTCTATTTTTGAACAGCGGTAGTATTAAACATGGAATGAAAATATATCCCTGATATTGCAAATTGTACTGTTTTATGGATTGGAGAGAGTATTATTATTATTAGTAATTTTTTAATTCATTCATCTGAAGTCGTAAGTGGTTAAGTGACTAGATTATGGAGAGTTTGGGTCTTCCCCTGTCCTTAATCATTTATGTGTTACAATTGTTTAGACAAGTGCATAGTTATCAAGGTGCCGCTTAGGTGTCAAGGCTGTGGGCGAGTGCCTTGGTGAGACTATGCCGCCTTGACGCCCTGGTGGCAGAGCCTACATATCTGAGATTTTACGCCACAGCTTGGAAAATTAGGCAAATAACCCATAATAACACAATTTAGCTGAAAGCACTATACTATCCATGACCAATATGAATTAAACTATCGCTATAAATATATTTATGAAGTTGTATATAAAAATATGTTATACATATGTAGAAAGAACATTTTAAACGAAGTATACCTAACTGACACTTAAGTGAGCGCCATATCACCTAAGCACTAAGGCTCTGGACACTGTATCCCCTCGCCTTAACACCGTAATAACTATGGACAACTGTGTCTCATTCTATTTTTCCTCTTATTTTGTTGTAAGATGCATTGTTGTATGATGGTTTTGGTCCTTTTGGATTACTAGTCAAGTTCTCATATGCTACATGTACTTCTGTTGTTCATTATCTTTATCTAAAACCAAAACGCAAAATAATAAATTAAGATTTAATCCAATCTTTATTGTAGAGATACGTAGCATTGAAAATTCAAAAAAGTGCCCAGCATTACACTGAGGCAGCTATGGACGAGATCACAATTTTAAAGCAGATTGCCGAGGGAGACCCAGATGACAAGAAGTCTGTTGTGAAGCTTCTGGATAATTTCAAACATTCCGGGCCAAATGGACAGCATGTTTGTATGGTTTTTGAGTACTTGGGTGATAATCTTCTGACACTTATTAAGTACTCGGATTACCGAGGGATTCCACTTCACACGGTCAAAGAAATTTGTGCCCACATTTTAGTGGGTTTGGATTACTTGCATCGCCAGCTTTCTATCATACACACTGATCTGAAGCCAGAAAATATATTGCTTTTGTCAATGATTGACCCGGTTAAGGATCCAACAAAGTCTGGTGCACCTCTCATCCTCCCGTCCAACAAGGATAAGGTTGTGCCTGAGTCTGGGGCTTGCAGAGAGGTTAAGAATATGAATGGTGATTTGACGAAAAATCAAAAAAAGAAAATCCGTAAGAAAAATGCCAAGAAGGCTGCTCAAAACTCTGCAGGCAAGGAACCTACAGAGGAGCCTGAGACAGATAATGAAGCTGCTGGTTCTGAAGTTCCTCTTCATGACAAGAAACCAAATGGCGACTCAGTTGAAGAGCATAGCAGTGCGTTGACTACGAGAGATAGGTCAACAACAACAGGTGGCAATAGAAATTCTGAACAAGGGAATCAAAGTCGTAGGAGGGGTAGCCGCTCAACAAGGCAAAAGCTATTGGCTGAGGTTGACCATAAGTGCAAATTGGTTGACTTTGGTAATGCCTGTTGGACGTATAAGCAGTTTACAGGTGACATCCAGACAAGGCAGTATAGGTGCCCCGAGGTTCTTTTAGGATCAAAGTACTCAACTTCAGCCGATCTATGGTCATTTGCTTGCATATGCTTTGAGCTGGCCACAGGAGATGTCCTTTTTGACCCTTACAATGGTGAAAACTATGATAGGGATGAGGTATGGGCATGCTGTTCTCAATTTTCCAAGCTTAATTTACCCAGTCAAATAATCGTTGGCTTGTTGTAATTCATTTTAGATAATTGTAATCCCTCCATCTCATATTAAATGTCCTAATTTTTTTTTACTGTTTTCTGCACGAGTTTTAAGATTTTCCGAAACTTAATTATATATTATATTAATTTATATATATTAAATATATTGGAAAGAATAACATACAAATATATTACACATACATAAATATTTTAAGAAGAAATACATAAGTGTGTTTTTGTAACGTCTTAAACTACGTGCCAAAAACGAACATAATAAAATTAGTACTAATTTTCCTGGACTGTTATTCTGTTAATTCAAGTTAGCGAGCTATAGGATTTTTGGTTCGGTAGACTATTTTAGCAATTGAAAGATGACATAAGATCGTCTCCAATCCCATACTTGCGTTAGTTTTACCGATCAATAAAAAAGAAAATTTGATAGTCCAGTAATATATAGCTTGATCCTGAAATATGATATATAATAATTGCATGGGCAACATGAGCATAAGTGTTCTGTTTGTTCTTCTTTTCAAATTTATGAGCTAGAGACTGAGAAAGGTATTTTGTGTGAATGGCATAGTTGCTTTTGTAGCGGGTTTGATGAATTAAATGATGTTGTAACTGGTTTATCGCTATATTAACCTCTCAGTAATGTAGTTGCATCCTAATTTGGTTTTCAACCTTCTTTTGTTATTTTTCTTATTCACTTAACAGGATCACTTGGCGCTGATGATGGAGCTTCTCGGAATGATGCCGCGCAAGGTGAGGAATTTATGTATAGCAATGGCAGAATTTTTCTTGGACTTTTCCTCTTTACTTCTCCCTCTGTTCCCAAAAAAAAAAAAAAAAAGATTTTTTTGAATTTTAAGAGTCAGTTCGCGAAGTCCTAATATTTAATTTTGATGTGATTCATTATATGATTGAATTGTAAAAGGGAAGTATTAAAATGAGCAAAACATTTTAGATTGTTTGCATCATTCTCATTAGCATTGATTAAAATTTGATGAATTCATGTGAGTTTGAAACTTAGGATTCTAATGTTTGACTTTAGGATTTCGAAAACAATCTCCTTTTCTGGAATGGAGGGGGTAATAGTTTATTGTAATGATTATGAAAGATAATCTTTTCGTTTATTGATTAATGTATGTATTCTTCAGATTGCTCTAGGTGGACGATATTCTCGGGACTTTTTCAACAGGCATGGGGATTTAAGGCACATTCGTCGTTTGCGTTTCTGGCCTCTCAAAAAGGTGCTTATGGAGAAATACGAGTTCAGTGAACATGATGCAAAGGAGTTGTCTGATTTTCTTGTTCCCATACTTGATTTTGTCCCTGACAAAAGGCCCACAGCTGCACAATGCCTTAGTCATCCATGGATTGCTGGAGGTCCTCGCTCTTGGGAGCCGTCTGTAGTTGGTGCCCTACCCGAGGCAACAGATAAAGCTATTTCCGAAACAAAGACAGAGAAGGACGAGAGGGAGGCAATGGAGGTTGCAGTTGGGAACATGGCCATTGATAAAACTTCTAAGCTGGAAAACCAGGCAAAAATTTAAACCAAGCCTTGAAGGTATTTAATTTAGAGCACTTTTTCCCATGCTATCATGTCCCTTTTATGTGGTTTTGCCAATCTTTGGGTGTCATCGACGTGAATTTTTTTCTCCTATCTTATTCATAGAATGTCCACTTTGCCAATTTGTTTGTGATCCATCCATGTGATTGGGAAGCTTTTGGTCTTAGAGTAGTAGACTGGGTGAAATGAATTTTTCTGTGAATCTATAATCATCTTTTGTAATGGTATGGTCCGAAAAAATGTCCAAATTATAAAAATATCTTTCTCAAGCATATAGTTCCTTCTACGGCTCTACGCTTATAGTTATATATCTAGTTCGATAAAATTATTGCACAATTAGTTTCGGTTCTGAAAGATCGTTGTATTAGGCACTTACAAAAATAGGTCTTAATTTGTAGTGTTAGATCTTAATTGTATATTTGTCGAGAGTACTTTCCTGCAGTTGCAATTAAATATTTAAATTGCAGTTTTAGGTTTTCATATTCACTTTTTTTTCTTCTTTTTCTTTTTCTTCTTTTTTTTTTTTTTGGGCCTTACTATGGTTTTCAGGTAAACTTGATTCTTGGATATCCCATTGGGTATAAACGTCTCCCAGTTGGCATCGGGTGAACTTGATTCTTGGATATCTCGTTAGGTATAAATGTCTCCGAGTTAGCATCAGGTGAACTTGATTCTTGGATCTGTCACAAGGGCATTCTTGCATATAGCTTTCATTGCATGTATGGGGGGGAGTGCGTCTGGTAAAATCCATAACACAAACTTTGGATTATCAGAGAAATATTGTTTCTAAGTCATTGTTTTGCAACCGAAAGTGCATTTTCAGCAGCACTACGGGGCCAATTGTTTTTCTTCCTTAATAAATTATTGATTTGTTGTGTCAAAAATTTGAGAACCTTTCTACTGGATCGTGTAACGTTGCACGGGTAATGTGTATGATGAATTAAATAGCACTAACATGGTTGTACTTTTGGAATTTCACCCCTCTTCTCTAACCTAAAGAACCAGTTACTTATTAAAACTTGAAGCATAGAAGTCTTCAAAAATGAAGGGACTCTTTATTCATCAGTTTGGCTATGTGGTAATTTGTTCCATTTAGAGAAGAGGAAAAAACTGAATGTAGCAGACAAGGTTCATATAGGTTTTTTTTTTTTTAGGCGAAACAAATTTAAATATAATTTTTTTAATTTAAAACATGTTTTAAAATGATTTGATTCCTTTGTAGTAGAGAGCGTCATACCGTATAGTAATCTTTTATGAATTCCTTTTTCTTTTTTTTTTTGGGGGGTTAAAAATGGAAATTAAATTACATAAACGATTGTCCATACAGTCTTGCAGTCTTTGCTAAAGATGCACTTTAACAATCATGCAGAAATTTAAAGTGCGACTAATATTAAAAACATCACCTTGAATGGCATAAAACTGGTTGTATTAATTCAAATTTAATTTGTTGCTATTTTTATTCAACAGTTGGAAAAACAGTAAAACCCAATGTCCTTGATATCATTCTTTTACCAGTTATGAGGGCAACTAGGCTTGCAGTGTAAATTATCTTGCACTACACATAAATATACTAGTTCAAACATTCTATGTTGCTCGACCTAAATGTAAATGTTCAGTAGCATATATAAAATTAAAAAATCATACTTACATAAAATTTTTAATGAATTATTGAATAAGTATATTTTCAATTTCTAAATCAATTGGATATATTGATAAGTTTTCTTAAAATATAATATTTATTTTTTTATGCAAATTTTTTTTTGATCAATTTTAAATAGATATATGACATTTTAATTTTTAAAATAAAAAATTATATTACCTTATAACTTTTTTTGCCATATTTATTTTTTCTAAATCATGCTTTATTTTGTTAACTAACTAAAATTAAATTATATCGAAGTGTTGCGAGGGCATTGCATTATATTTTTAAAATAATTTTTTTATATTTGTCTAAATTTTTTATAAATCACTAATTAAATAAATTTTGAATTTTCAAACTAATTGAGTATATTAATTTAATTTTTTAAGATATATTTGAATTAACTAAACACAAGAAGTCTATTCAAATTTCACAAAATGCACAATTTAAAAGCTATATGTAATAAAATTATAATTAATACTAAAATAGTAGAGAAGATAATTAGATTGTTACATTTTACATTATGATTTATTTATTTATTATATGTATTTAAAACTTGAGTTAATTTAGTGAGTTACATAAAAAAAAAATCTTTTTAACCATAATTAAGTTGTGGAATCAAATGTTTAATTGATGACCAATTATATTTAAAAGTGGTAAAAACTCAAATTTAAAATATGAATCGACTCAAACGAGTTTTTACATACTATATATATATATAGAGAGAGAGGGTAAATTTTATTGATGATTGATAAAGCATACGCGTTAATACAACTACAAAATTTAAATCCAATAAATGCCAATAACAACTTCGAAATACAAACTTAATTATATATGACAAACAACAAAGGAGAGACTAAATTTTATTGATAATTGAGAGAGAGAGAGAAAATAAATTTTATTAATGATTGATAAAGCATAAGAATTAATACAACTATGAAATTTAAATCCAATAAACGCCAATAACAACCTAGAAATAAAAACTTAATTATATATGACAAGCAACAAATTTTGTGTGATTAATGAAATTTAACTCAAATTTTGCCGGTAGTTTCCCTACGAGTTAGAAAGCACGAGAGTTTTGACAACAATTGTATAACACACTTCAAGCCGTGCCATCTTTACGAGGAACTCGAACTACACTAAAAGCAGAATGGACTTCTACTGTTTATGAAGCGTACGGCCATGCCTTCAGAAAATGCACTTAAAGGAAACACGTCAATAAGAATCTATACGATGAACCCTGTTCATCTCTTGGCTGAGAATCCAATCCATCCGAGAAACCGTTAAGAAACCTGCTCTTCTATATGCACTAATGTTGATGTACACTAAAGTCCTTAGTGTTTCGTTCCTTCTAGCCACTGGGGGTCGTATATACTAACACCACCTGGGAATAAAGAGAAATAAATAATTAATTCCGTCGTTTCAACAAAGAGTTCCATTTACAAAATAAGAGATAAATAAATAGTTGTTTCACAAAAAGAGTCTCAATCTTTTATTTTATTGGTGGAATGATGATGAAAATATAAAATAATACAATATTTTCAAGCTTAACAACATAATTTTATTATTCTGCCACCACTACAAACCAAACTCTTCATTATATTTAAATAGGATTAAAAATGTATCCTCAAATTATACAAATTGTGCAAATGAGACCCTTTTTTATGGAACTGAGGGAGTAGGTATTCAGAGCTCAAGAAGAAACAATATTTTGATACCATGCACTCTATACAAGTAACAAACTGTCATGGTCTCTTATTAATGGGATTACGCTGTCAATCACTTAACCATAAGTAGACAACAAAATGATACTCCTAACGTATAAAATTGGATAAATTAAATGTGACTAGAACTTACATCAATCTGATGCTTATAATATTTTCCGTGCCTTGAGATAAGTGTACATAAGAAAGAATGCCACAACAGCGCCAACAATAATCCCACCAGTTGTAAGCCAAAACGCAAACTGTAAAAGTCCAAAACGAACGAGGAACTATAACATGACCATTTGACTCTCGGCCAATAAAAATAGGTGGTGATAAGCAATGCTTAGAAAGAAGTAATACCACATGTTCTTCAAGATAGGACTTCAAGTTCATGCCAAATATACCTGCAACCAGGAGATATCTTGAACTTAAAAATGATAAGCTTAACATCTAAACATTGAATGATTACTGATTTCTTATAAATGTAACTCTTTTTTTTGGAACAGAGGTAGTATTATTTAAAAAACATAAATTACCTGCTACCAGAGCACCAATACCAAGACAAAATGTCCCAACCTGAAGAAGCAATTCCACTCTGCTGACCTCAAGCCTTCGAGAGCTGGTAAGAGAACAGAGATATTGTCTATTCAGTTGTTGATTGTTATTGAATGTTGATCAAGTTGTGAACTCTACTTAGTGGTGCATTAAATAAGTTGCTTACGACTTTAAACTGCCTAACAGCAACAAAAGGATAACTGGGATTGTAATAGAAGCAACAAGACACACAAGAGATCCAGATTCCAAGGACAGATTTCACAAGTGAGTTAATAAAAAGTTTCCTATTCTAATTGTCACTTTCTCTTTCTTGGCTGAACTTTTATTCTTTCTACTTTTTATTAAATTTTATTCTATCTGTCTATTCTACCTATCCCTGTCCTCCTGTTTGTGCTCCTAGTCCTCATCATATATACGCACTATTTTCTAGCTGCAACTTCAAAATTATTGGAAATGAAATATGACAATTACTATTTGTTCTTTATGAGATTAAACCGAGTTTCGAAAAATTGATTGAAACACAACCTCAAGTTAACCGCTATAGAGTCTTCCATTTCTTTTGCAGAATCAAGAAGCCTTTCCGCTTGACCGTGACATGACTCACATCTGCAGTGTAAGAACATAAAAAGGACATTAGTTCTAATAATTGTTTACTTATATATTTATTGTACATATATTATAAATTTGAAAAAAAAATTAAATAAAAAAGAGAGGACATCGGTTTCTGAGACACTCTGTGTCGGTGTCTCATTGGCGATAACTTCAAATAGGGCAAAGAAATAACCGTTGAAGATAGTTCTCGAGAAGCATTTCAATTTCTTCCTCCTCTTCTGCAAATAACAAAACCAATTCAAAGTATTCATATGTCACCAATAATCATGTAGTTTACCAAAAAAGTATTAATATGTACAATATGGACCTCTTCCAAATGGAAACCAGAATTAGCATGGACCGAAAATGTAGCCAAGAATAGGACCTACCCTCAGCAATCTGCTTTTCTAGCGGAACAGAGCACTCCATGTCATAGTTGTCTTTCTTAAGTGTGCAGTTTCTTCCCATAATGGAGATACGACGTATTTCATATGGGTCCTCAAGTATATCGAGCAACATTTGTTTGAGAGCCCCTGCTTTTGAATCCAATTCAACCTTCCAAACATATAAAAATAAAGAGAATGTTTCTCAATATCATTAGCTCAGTAACTTAATAGACAGAGATCAAAACGTAATCAAACTATACCAAGGTCTGCTTGCTAATACGGAGCTCCTCCAGTATATCTGCAGTTAATCGGTTAGGTAAAACCTCGAGTAAAGCTTGAACCTGGAGAAAGCAAAAAATTTGGGTTACTCAATTTTAAATTTGAAATGTTTTAAATTGATTGAATTAAAAAAGTCAAAAATGCTCTTAGATTTTGAAAATGAGGATATACGATTTTTTTTTTAAAATCCACAAATACGAAAAAATAAAATAAATCTATATATATGCCTATATACTCACTATGTTGCAATACTCACACGTGGTTCTAAATCCATTAGTTCCCGCTCCAAACGCTTTATTCGCGAGTGCAGAGCTGCTTCAACGGCCTGAGATTCCCACAATCAAATTTGCTTACAGACCCCAGAGTAAATATAAAAATAATAATAAAGTCAAGTCTATTAAGAATGTTATTAAGTTAATTTACCATTGACAGTATCTAATGCCTATTACTCCAATAAAGAAAGAAACAAAACAGCTTTTACCATTCTGTCATTGTATACTATGGTAACATCAATAAAAGAGGTACTATTTTTGTGGAAGAACAAATTTGAGCAATGGGGCTCTTCTTGTGGAACAACAGAGATATATGACCGCAAAGAAATCCATAATATGAAACTCACCTCAAGCTCAAATGGCATCGATGGCCCTCCATTCATATTCTTGGGGTTCAAACGAGGCAGCAATGCATCAACAAACTCTTTACCTGCTTTACTGCAATAAACAAACAAATGAAACATGTCTGTCCAGCGAAAAAATATTATACTCCTCTGTCCCAAATTAAATGTCCTGTTTCCCTCTTTTGGAAGTCCCAAAACTTTTCACCATGTTTTTTAACTTATTACAAATATTGCATTTCAACCAACCTTAGAAAAGAGAACTTTAGGATGAGGTACAATAAGGGAAGTTTTCGGACTCTCAACTTTTTACAACAATATAATTGCTTTCTAAAGATGTGTGAAGTCAAATGGGGAAAACTGGACAGGGACAGATTATGTAAAGATACACAATACTAAACAGTTCGAGTAAAGAATGATACCGGTTGTAATTAAAAATTAGGACGCATTCTTGCATGACTATTGCCCTTAGCGTGCCTAAATTCAATAAGATTGCATTTTCACGGACCTAAAATACAAATCACAAAATCAAATGTGCATCAATATCAGCCCAGAATAAAGGTGCTATGCTTTAGAATCTTAGATATCACTGAAAGCAAGAATAAGCATACTTGAAATTTAACTACCAAAGATATTGGACAGATGATATTAAAAGCACCAGATTCTTTGTGGGGCTATTAACAATAATTTGTTTAAATTATATGGCGTTCACACTTTAATTTGACAGTCACATTTGCATCTAACTAATAAACTAAGTGAACGTAGTGTTACAGAGGAGAAGTTAGCAATTACCATATTCTTATGTTCAATTCAAGTCTAGGTGAATATTCTCTAGAAGCAAATGCATACAAACCTAAAGCAGCTAAATAGTATATGCATAGCATAATATAAGAGATATTAATGTTCTAAAAAGCGATATATGCATACAAACCTAAAGCAGCTAAATAGTAAATGCATAGCATAATATAAGAAATATTAATGTTCTAAAATTCGATAGGCAAACACTAGGTGGGAAATTGGGGCTTGGGGTGCCTTAGTCATCTTATTTATCTTTATATTTGTATTCTAAATTTTACATAAACCATATAGTAGATGTAAAGATTCTAAATTTTACATGAAATATACCAAAACCAAATCCTTATAATGTGTACAACTTCACTTCAAGCACTGGGTAGCTTGAAATCCTTCAATAATCCAAATTAAGGTGGTATAGGGCTGCTGTTAGGGTCCTAAGACCCTACTCCGTGCCTTGGCACGCAAGGAGTGCCATGGCATGGCCAAGTGGGCTTGGTGAAGCACACTGAAAAACAAAGGAAGGAATAGTTGGCACGAGGGAAACTGTCCTTGGATGAAGATAGCCTCTGTTCAGCCGATGGCAGCTACTGTTGGGCTGATGGCAACCAATGGCAGTCGCTATCGGGTTGACGACAGTCAATGGCAGCAATTCCGAATATGACTACTCAGACATGTTGGATGTCTGTTCTTAGCACTTTGGAATTTCTGTTAAGCACTACTATAGGGAGGAGGTTGTCCTCGAAGTTGAGCATGCCAGACCAAGTTGTGGCAAGGGCAGGCATTGGGCACCACTTGGGCCAAGTGGTGGGACTCAATGTTGTTGATGGTGCAATACTCTCCAAAAGATGGAAAGCGGTGGCTTAAACAGAAACGGAGCATGTCGTGAGCTAGGTGCTGCGTGCCAAGGTTGAAGGGCCTTGGTCCCCCAAATGCTAGAATAGTTTGGGGCATAAACAAAGATGTCTAGGCACAATACTAGACATGCCCAAGTGCTAGAATGGCTTGTGACTCGGTCCTATGTGTGAAGAAAAATACAGAGCTTGGTCTTGGCACGAAGGTGCCCAAGACAAAGGCTTGGCACGGTATAAACCGGCAAGCAAATGAGGAACTCGTCTCGCTAAAGAAAATGAAAACCAAGGTGGCCTGAAGGATTCGTAGGAAAAGACTAAAACGATGGCTAGTGA
>JAUMHB010025992.1:11495-23828 GCA_032359685.1 Pittosporum tobira
GAATTATATACATCCCTCTTTGAAATTGCTCCAAAACGAAATTCGGTACGAACAGATATATCCAATCCTGATTTCATGTGACAACTTACGAACACAATGTTTGAAAAGCTTGAGAAGCAAAATGAAGCAGGAAAAACTTAAATGAATGGTGGTGCTTTATTTTGTAAAATTTAGTTTAGGACTGCTGATATTATGGTGTACCCCAGACATTTTTAAATTTTTCCTATTAGTGGTTTGTTAACACTACATTATGCGATACATTCCAACATTTAATCAATTATTATTATTATTTCAGTTGAGCTTGATGCTTCAGTCGTTTATCCAGTCGATGTAGGGTTGAAATTAATCAATTTCATATTTCCTCAACATAAATAGCAATACATTTGCCATATGAGTTTCGGTTGTCACTAAGTTTGAACACTAATCTCTTCACCTTTTAAAATCCCATAAAAACAATTCAAAATATGAGATTATCACTAATCATCTCAAAGGTACGTCATAATGATATTCTCTACAAAAATGTTTATTTCTATTATTTTTTATTTAAGTTGATCATCCCAAGAGACTATTATAGATTTTTCAAAACACTGCCCCATTATTATAAATACATAGCTGACCTTTTTGGTCCTCAATTTAAGTTATATATGTCAAAGCTCTGCCATCCTTGTGGGTGGGTCAAGCATTCGAGTTTTTTTTTTTTTTTTTTTTTTATTACTCAAGTTATACAATACTTGAAGCTTTTACTTACCAAGATTGAATATCATGACATTACATGTTCGATTTTTCTCGGTCATATACTACAAATTATGTATTGTGTGTTATATAGATGTGTATATATATTTTTTGTTGTTCATGAGTATTTATTATCAAAATATTTTACAAATGAGATTTAAGATAATATAAATTTCATCTTTTTCAATTTATAAGTCTATTCGTATCTAGGTAGAAGCTTATTATATTTTATCTCAAAATTGTAAGGAAAGTCTTATATTCATAATCTTGTATATAGTATGGTACTCTTACAAATCTTAATCATGTCTCACAAGATCGATGTACTTTTGATTTGTTGTCTTTTTTATGTTAAAAAAATATATATTTATTTTGATAGCAGTTAAAATTTTATGATTTTTTTAAGTGAATGATGGTATTAGTTTTACTATACATTATAATTACATCAAATCAAATCAACTAAGGATTGACTTCCACATGAACCATAATAATATTATTAATATATACTAATGGACTATGAATCCAACCGATAAAAGAGACAAGACTCTATTAATCCAAATCATCTAAACCCTAATCTCATAAATGGAAGAAAAATTTCACCAATAAAAAAAAATAAAACTTCATTTAACTAAGTGAGAAAATAACTATATACACTGTATGTAGATGACTCGAACTTGAAATCACTTAAAAATATATGAGTTTATTTCTTCTATTTAATAACATAAAGTGAAATGACATAATTTCAACGAAAAATGTCTCAAATGTTATTCTTCTTCGTTTCTCAAATTCATAAAATGTTTCGCCAATTGAACCAATTTATAGACATTAATAAATAAATAAATTGAAGGATATTTTTCTGACAAAAAATTAAATGGTTAAAATTATAAATTTTTTTTGGACCATCTAATGATTCTAATATTTCACAAAATTAACCGCTTTATGGTGCTCTATGACTTCCATCTATCTTGTTTGGATCACTAATAATAAAAATATTATTTGTTACTTGTACACAAATGAGAGAAATTTGAGAAAAATTTAAACATTTGTTTTCTTAGTTTTTCATCCCAAAAATATATATATATATATTCCATCTGTTTTGAAAAAAATATTTTTAAGAAATTTTAAAATCTAACCTTTAAATTTTTATTTCATATAATTTTTTTAAAAATTTTAATCAATACAAATTTAAATATTATAAATTATCTAAAAAAATTATTTATTAAAATATTTATCATTTTTCAAAAATTCGCAAATTATTTCTTAAAATTAGAAAACAATCTCCCTACACACGTATGAAATGACTAGAAAGGCTTCGTGAAGTACATTAGTTCGTGTTTGGTCTGTCCACATTAATAAACACTCCGATAACTAAATACACAGACAGACATCGATCGAACCGGCAGTATGGGGCAAAAAGAAAAATGAAATTGTTCTGAAGTTTCAAGAACAGGCCAACCACCTTCAGACTTCCACGGTTCAGGTCGGGTCTCACTCTGTATCTCTCTACTGCTTAGGTTGTCAATTGGGTTTTAAATATTCGTCCCAATCTAAAATGGGTTTTAATTCTCTCTGAGAATTATAGTTCGAGTTGTGGAGTGACTCTATATATTTGTATTTCTTGTTTAATTTGTGAGCTTTCTCATTCCTGAATTTCTAACTCAATTTTCTGAGTCTTCTGATTGAAATATCGAACGGGGTTCATTTGATCGAAACACACACACTCTCTCTCTCTCTCTCTCTCTCTCTCTCTCTCTCTCTCTCTCTCATGTATTATGTTACCGTTTTAGATTGTTGTTGTTGTTGTTTATGTTAATTACGTTAAAAAACTGTTCTTTTAGGATTTTCTCATATGTTGATGTATAAATTTTCTTGTTTAAATTTAACTACACATCGGATGAACTGTGTTTGAGCTCATTTATTTTGGCTATGTTCCTTTTAGTTTCTCAAAAAAGTGTAATGTTCATGCATTTAAGCCAAATATAGATGAAAACAATGCATTTCAGTTTGGGGTTTTGAGTTTTAATTCATATTGGAGCTTTCCTGTTATTTGTATAATGCTGAAAATCCTAATAGGGTTATGTATTGACGAATGTCTAGGTATTTGAAATCGAAATGGTGGCAAATCAGAGGATTACCCAAATTGATACCTTGGAGCTGAAAGCTGTTATGTATCGAAAAATTGGGCGTCAGAAAGCAAACAAATACTTTGATATGCTCAAAAGATTTTTCAGTTTC
This sequence comes from Pittosporum tobira, assembly GCA_032359685.1. NCBI lineage: Eukaryota > Viridiplantae > Streptophyta > Magnoliopsida > Apiales > Pittosporaceae > Pittosporum > Pittosporum tobira. Next base: position 14,460 of record JAUMHB010025992.1, read on the forward strand.
AAGCTTGGCAAGTATGAGTTTGATAGATCTTGCATAAGAACAATCGGGAGGGAAAATCTCTCGCTTCACAATCAGCTTATTAATGCCATTCTCAAGAATTCCTGTCTTGCCAAAGTTCCCCCATTGAGAGTTAAAAAAGTTGCAAATGGCCACCAGAGAAATGGTCTTCATTCGATAAATGGTGAAGCATTTCCTCCATCTCCTCGCAAATGTAGGTCTCCAAGGGATCGCAAGTTTCTGGACGGTCCAAGTCCTCTTGGTCAACTAGGGAAGGCCCCAAATCTTACGTGTGAAGTTAGCCCGAGGACGCAAGAGCAGCAAAGTGCAACAGAATTACATTCTCTTGGTAGCAGGCCTCCTGTCGAAGTTGGGTCCGTGGAAGATGGGGAAGAAGTTGAACAGGCTGCCGGAAGCCCAGGGATCCAAAGCCGAAGCCCTATTACGGGTCTTACGGCTCCTTTAGGGATTTCAATGAAAATGGGTGGTGCTCGTAAAACGTTTTTCAGTGGATCTCGTTATAACTTTCATCCATTGACCTGCCAAGGGAGTTGTGAGCTACCGGATACTAAATCTTTAAGGGCTCGTTTGGAGCAGAAGTTAGGGACACAGGGGCTTAGCATTTCTGTGGATTCTGCCAACCTTTTAAACAATGGTTTGGATTGTTATTTGAAGAGATTAATTGAACCTTGTATTGGATTAGCTGGGTCAAGGCGATCCAATTCCATATATGCTTCTATGCTAGATTTTACTGTTCCAATGGGGTCAAATGCTCGCCTACTTGGAGGAGATTGGGCAATACAGCTTGAGAAGGTTTTGTCTCGTGCATTTGAGGAATGAAAGGATCGATATTCAAATATAATCAACACTATATAATCTCCCGATTCATTTTTCGGTGAATCTTTATGTAACATCCACAATCCACGAGCATTTATAAGGGGAATTCATTGTGATGCTCTTGGAAGTTTGGGATTACTTAGTCTAAGGTGCCTTTATCTATGACCATTGATAGTTATTGGGAATGGGCGTATGTTTTTCATGGTCAGTATATACATTTTTATATTATTCAAAATCTGACTCTCAGGAATTTGAACATCATTCTTCAATTATTACCTGTTGTCTCTCATGTATCAAATTTTGCTTCAAATAAAGCTTCATTTAGTTTCAAATGTCTGAATTACAAGGATTGTGAACTAGATTTTTTAACAATTATATCTCAAATAGACTTTTCCTATGTATGTTACATTAATGATACATTGTCGGTATTAGCTGTATGCTCCTTTTGAGCTCCATGAGAACGTAATCATATCCTCAAAACAGTCTTTTTTGCTTGAAGATGTCAATATTTTTTCACAGCTTACTCTTCATCTGAAGTGGTGCAGAGTGTTTGTCTGATTGAAGACTTCAACCACGCCTTAGTGCTGAATATGAAGCTTAATAGTGGCAAGTGAATTGGACACTGTTGCAGGTCAGTTTGTTTTTCGCTACACCTTTCAGACTTTCTATGCTTTGGTATATACTGGAGGATTCTTCTCATCTTTGTGTTGGAACTGAAATCATATTAATTTTTTTGATATGTTGTGATTAATGCTTGGAAGTTCTTTCATCTCCTTTCTTCAACTATTTCATGAGTTCAGTAATCTTCTAATACAATCATATCCTTTTAAGAGGCCACCCAAATATAATTTGTACTGTGAGTTTACCCGAAATGCACGATCTATCTGATATTGTGTACACCCAGTAATAGATTTGCCGAAAGATGATGATTGGGGATTCCACAATCAATAGAAATAAAAGTTTACTATTTTTCTTGCATCAAGTGATTTTTTCCTTTTGTATCTACAGTCCAGTAATTTAAACAAGAATTTAAGTGATTTTGTTTCTCCTACGCGTGAGATTCTTGGCGTCATTATGCATACAAGTTTGTATTTCTGTTAGTCTGTTTATTTACGGTTTAGTGAGGTCGGACTTTGTTAGGATGTTGGGTTTAACATTTGATGTTGCAAGTTAGGATGTGGTTTGATATAATTTTACATATATATTTTTTGTTGGTTGTCAGTTATGCCTTGATTGCCTTTTGTAGGAAGAACTTTTGGTCGTTTAGATATCAATTAGGATTGCATGTTTCTAGTTATTGTCTTTGTTGGCATTAGATGAAGTAAAATTCGGACTGATAAAGGTTTCAGTAGTTATCCTTCGTCGCTCTTTCTTATGTTTATTACATATACGCTTAAATATTGAGATGAATTTCCTATAGTTTCTTAAGCAAAAAAAGAACTTTTAGGATTGCATTTACAATTTAGAGGGTCACATTTTTTGGCGGCTAGAGTGATGAAAGCGTGTAAAAAAATTGATACCAAAAGAATTAGTTTATCAAAGCTATTTTAGTTCCCAGCTTAGGTATTGGGTATGTAAAGTTGCTTTTTCAAGGATTCCATCCAAAATAAATAAATAAACAAATAAAAAATAAAACAGAGCGCGATTGCATAATGACTGGTAAAAATTGTTCTAAAAGCCTAAGCTTCATTACATTAATTTGTGTTGACAAATTGCACTGGAGTTCAAGAACAGTTTTTCAAGTATTTAACATAGTTTTGGAGATAAAGCTAGAACACCAATAATCTAACAGGATATATCTTTTAATTGTGAGAAGAAATTGACCTCTTCTAGATACTCTAATAAAAATGAGAATATTCAGAAAATTGAGTAACAAGGAAGAAGAAAGAACAATCTCATAAACTAATCAAGAAATGAAAACAATCTACAACTCGAACTGTAAGTATCAAAAGTAATTGAAACCCACTCCCAAGAGGTTGAGTTGGTGGTAGTGAGTTCCAACATAAGTGCTTGAATAAATTGGCAAAGGTCTTGGGTTCAAAACTCTGTAGTGGCATTGAATTTCTTGGGATACTCACACATTGTTTATTATGGGATTACCCGGTGTGCGTGATTGGTGAGTATAGTGTGGTGGTCCAGTGCGCACCCTCAGTGTAGTGGTTGCGGGTCCACCGTCATATTAAAAAGGGGTAGCTGAAACCTTTTCTAGATTGCGATGAAGATTGAAAAAACCAGTAAACAAAATAAGCACTAGAGGTAATGACACCCGACCTGAATCGTAGAAGTTCGAGGATGTCTTGTTCCTCTAACTTCAGTGCAATTTCTTTTAATTTCCCCCCAAATTGTTTGTTGAGTTCTTGGATTGATGTTGTACATTTCCTTAGCTTTATTTAAGTTTAATGAAGAAACATGGCCAACTAATGCTAAGGGGTCTCAAATTTTGCGGTCTCAAAAACACGTCATCAATGGGTTCAAATCATGGTGGGTCCTAGTCAAGCATAACCAACCTATGTAATAATGACACGTGTAATTGAAACACCTAAGAATTACTCATTCGTGTTTAGACACAACTAAGGAAACAGACAACATCGATCCAACATGCAATTTGCGGAATTAATTAAAAGAAATTGTACTAAAGTTCAAGAACAAGACAACCTCAGATTTCGACGATTCAGGTCAGATTTCATTCTATATCACTCTATTTGCTTATTTTGTTAATTGTTTTCCACCACTGGTCACAATCTAAAAAGGATTTCAATTATTTTTGCGTACTGTAGTTCAAGTTGTCGATTGTTTGTATTTCTTGTTTAGATTGTTCTTTGTACCTTCTAACTCAGTTTTCTGAATCTTCTGATTTTCACTTTGGGGTCTTGTTCCGATATCTAAAAGAGTTTTTTTTTTTTTTTTTTATAAGTAATAATTTTATTCAAAGGGGCACGGGATGCTTCCCGCCCTCCCTCCCTCCCTCCCCAAAAAAAAACCCAACACACACACACACACAAAACCAAACAAACGAACAACACATAAACAGATATAACAATAAAAGGCAGAAGCGACAACCCCAATCAACCAAAAATTACATCTGAGTGAAGACTGAAATCCTCACAAAAAATCCAGAACCGCAATCGTCGAATTAGGAGAAACCTCCTTCTGCCAAAAGAGTAAGATGCTCAGAAATTATACGAGGTATACATAGTTTAAAATATCAGTACTTTTCCATCAGAACATTCAAAAATTTTCTGTTTTTGAATTTATCGAAACGAAATTCAAGAGTAGTTTATATATTACAATGTTTCCAACGAAAAGAAGGTGTTTTTGTAATTTTCGTACAAAAAGATCAAAACTTTGGAAAATTTATTCTCATCCAAACACTACTATTAATCAAAATAATGAAACTAATTAATCAGCTTCAAGATCTCAAGAAGTGGGAGTTAATCAAGTATATATTTGGATAACAATTTAACGTAAAATGATCATAATTGTTTTAAATTTTATTTAACTATGCTTTTAGTTCATTTCTACATAATTTTTAGTTAGTGTATGGCTTTAATTAAACACCTGAAGAGTTATTATTATTTTTGTTCTTTTTGAAAGCATAGAGTTATTTCTTGTCTATTATCCATCATTTTATAACGTCTTTGATATTATAAAAATACATTAGTTAAAAATACGTTAGATAATAATTTATCATAATATTTGAATTATATTGATAATGTTTTTGGTGTTATTTATATACTCATTATACATAAATAAGTTAAACACGTATTGAATGTAGCACAACATATTATAACATATATGTATTTATTGGAGAATATATTTTTTTAAATTATTCATTTATGTTTCTAAAATTTCCAAAGTTTTCCTAGCATTTTTGAAACGTTTCCAAATCATTTCTATTTCCTAATCATCCGAAACACATCCTTGATACGGAACTTTGAACCATGGAGGTACAAAAAAAGGTACTCTAACTTGCCCAATAGACAGTTCCGTCTAGTCAAAATACCAAAAATTACGTTCCTTCCACGACACCCACCACAAATAATGAGGCGTCATCCTCCAAAGAGGATGATGAGCTTTTGAAACCCCCCAGAAAAATCACCACCGACCCCGGCACTGCCCATTTTGAACCCCATAATGAAAAAATCATACTCCATATAGAATTAAAAAAACCATAATGAAGAAGCAAATGGTCAGTTGATTCCCAATCCCTCTTACACATATAGCATCTACTCACCAAAAACCGACCCCTCCGACACGAAAATTTACAAGTGCTGCTGTCCACATGAAGAAAGCCATCTTTGAAGACACTCCCACCTTCCAAATGCTTTTCCACGGGAAAGACAATGCAACTAAAACCAGAAAGACTCCTATGATACGAACGGAGGACTGAAAATATACCACTACTATGTTCTTCCCACCACAAAGATTCCTCCTTATCCAACAACTCCCCTATCTGCCCCAAAATCATAAGAAGTTGCTCCACCTCTCCCAGCTTCCAGTCCTGTAACTAGCTTCTAAAAATCAGTAGCAGTGACACTCGCCTTAATGAGAAACATAATCAAGCTCCTTTTCTTCAATATTAATAGTATTGAGAGCAAGTTTGTGAAGTGCTTCTGTTAGATTATTCTTGTTGTTGACTATGTTAACTACTTGACTATTTTTTTTTTTCTTTTTCTCCGGAATTAGACCAGATGTCCACTCTGTGAATTATTAGTAAAATTTCCTTGTTCTATTGCTATTGCACATATTATATAAATTGTATGTATCTCAGCTCATTTGTGGTTTGAGTATGTTCCTTTTAGTTTTAGAAAGTGATAAGTTGATGCACTGTAGCTAAAAATAGATGAAAACAATATTTTCCAGTTTGGGTTTTGAGTTTTAATTGACAATTGAGATTTCCTCTTTATTTGTATTAAGTTGAATATCCTGATGGGGTTAGGTAGTACTGGTGAATGTTTAGGTATTTGAAATTGCAATGTCAGCAAATCAGAAGATTCGCCCCTTGACCTGTGAGAACAGCTGTGAGCTACCGGATACCGAATCTCTAAGGGATTGGTTGGAGCAGAAGTTAGAGAAGGAGGGCCTTAGCATGTCAATAGAGTGTGCTCACCTTATAAATAATGGTTTGGATTGCTATTTGATGAGGTTAATTGAACGTTGTAAGAAATTTGTTGGATCAAGCCGTAGGAGCTATACTCAAAGGCCACCTGACTCCAAATGTGCCTCTTTGATAGATTTTTTTGTTGCAATGGAGTCAAATCCTCGCATACTTGGAGGGGATTGGGGAATACAACTGGAGAAGATTTGCTCTTGGGCATTTGAAGAATGAAAGAATTATTCTTTTTTTTTTTTTTTTTTTTTTAATTTTAAATTGGGGCTAGGATTATGTTTTTTATGTGGGCAGTATACACATTTCTTTATGGTTATTGGTACATGTTGTCTCTCATGTATAAAATTTTGCTTCAAATAAAGCTTCATGTAGTTTCAAATATCCAAATTTCAAGGATAGTAGACTGGAACCTTTTCACAATTATATCTGGCGCACACATTTTGCATTGTTATTTCATCATTAGTTACTACTATATGACAATTTGCCCTGTAATTTCCTTTTCATATATGTCTTCTTTTATCTCTGGAGTTCTCCCTTGGATGAGTTTTTGTTAAATGTGTGTGATTGAGGACGATTATTATGACTTATTGGTGAAATCTCCAGCTGATAAGTAATTGTATTAGTGGATAAAGAGACCATCATATTCAAGTGGTCGGTTCGATTTTTCCAGAGTTCAAACTTTTGTTCTTGGATATATGCTGGAAGCTTTTTCATTTACAAATTTGCATTTATTCTTACAATTATTTTTTTATTATTTTTTTATATATGAGCAATCCCTGCCGTTATCAAACTCTTGTCGGTCGAGTTAACTTCAACAGCCAAATTTTGCGACTTTGTGACGGTTTGTGTGCTGGCTTAATCTGTTTTCTAGATGAATGCCCCTTTTGGCAGTGATCTGAAAATTTTCATCTCCCTTGTTCAAGACATTACCCACACAAGTACCTCCTTAATTTGTACAATTTTAATTACGTTTCAAAAGAAATACAGTATATAATTTTAATTAGACAATTGCATGCCTTTTGTATCTTGAATTGAAAATGTTCCAACACTGAAAATTTGATCAAATTAAATTTTCTACGAATTTATATAATGAAATTCCAAAGAGCTTGAGCAGTAATTTTTACATGAACGAATGTTGAAATACAGCTAGAGAGACCCCCATTCACCCGATTGAATAACTTTACCAACACCCCAGAAACAAGAACACCAAGGGTGATGGAATTCAATAATAACATAATAGAAAATTAATTTTAACCCTTATTTCCTAGAAGGCTAAAACTAACAGAAGTTGTTCTAATATATAGTTTCTGTGACTTCCTCAAAATAAAAATATAATAACTCCATTTAAGGTTGATGCCTAGTCGAAATGACCTTTCTTGGGGCTTTCTAATTTGGTTGATTATAGTTCCACCATGATCTCATTTCTGCAAAATCAGTTGAAGGGTTTGGTGTCAAAGATTCCATTTAACTGGCAGTGTGGGAACTTAGCTGAAAGAGAAATATCCAAAGCTTGGACGAAAAAATTCAAGGCCCCACATGACTGGTGACAGAGTCAAATTATCACTTGACATCTGCTTTCTCCAAGCTTGCCATGTATGTCATGTAAACAGTCCAAAGATAGGAAAATGAATTGCTCACTAGCGGCTGAAAACACAAACAACAAGAATCAAGATCTAGAATAAAAAAAAATAACAAGGAAAAAGAAAAGTTTATTCAAATATTCGTTCCAACTTTTGCTCAGATATGGGGATATATTTTCATATACATGTAGTATAATGGAGATCTCATGCATACCTGCAACTGAACGGGGATGAATTTGAATGTCACGAAATCGCATAAGGGCCAGTACATAATACCACTTATCATTGTAGGCACCAAGTCTCGTTTCAGTCGAGCCATAATCTCTGCGCCATTTTCACCTGAGTTTGCAAACCATTGGTAAAATCAGTTCTAAAGCATATATAACTGATTATTCAAGGAGACATATGCCTCTCATTTTCTGACCACTGCATATATATCTTGATTAGGTTTCCAAAACCAATTTTATTTGAAGTTTCACGTTAACACATTAAATCATGTACCTTGTAGACCTGCATTCACGGAGAAGAAAACTACAGTCATAGTAGGTCCATATAGCAACTGCCCCATGATAATTTTTTTAAATGTTGTAACGAGATCGCGCTTCGGAAGGACCTTTGATACGAAATTGAACCAAAAATGCAAAGATGGTCCTAAAATTAGCATTCCATAACCAGCCATACGCAATGTTCTCACTAGATCATAAGGCTCTGAAGATGGTCGCGAAATTGCCTGAAAAATATTTATAGAGATTTGTTAAATTCACATAATATAGCCATGCAAAACCAGTAATTGAGGACAATAATACTTTACCAGACACCTAAACTTCCAGAGAGAAAAATGTACTGCAGTATTATAATAGTACATGCTAAAAAACATGATAGCCGATAATCCATACTTATTGGTAGGGTCCTCTTCTATTATAAGTTAAATAAACTTGTAGAATCTAGAATGATAAGCAAAAAGTCAAAAGGAAAAGAAATATAAAAAAAATTATAGATCACAGATGATGCTCAAATGTCAAACCAGCAAAATGTTGGGTGAAAATTCTATTTTGGGATAACTCCAAGAGGTGCGGGAAATGGCAGAGGCCTTGAGCAATAACTTCAACGTCATTGGTTCCAATCCTCACACTTGGGGCCAAACTTTCCTGTTGAATTGGACCCTTTAATGCATCAAAATCCAAAGCATGCACAAAAATTTAGCTATCTATATTATAAAGCTGGAGGCACCTTAAGTCCTTAAGTAACCGCCTTTTGGTGAAGCCCTCAAAATAGAGCATTCATTTTTTTCCTCTCTCCAATCCCATATCCCTATTTTTTCTCACCCGACAAAATTTTAAAACAACAACAATACTCCTGCTCTAATCCGTTAATTGTTTTTCCCCTTTTCACGTTTCTTTGCAGTTACTATCAAGTATCAACTGTATAAATATTTTTTTTTCCTTCTTAATTTGAACTACATTAGTTTTTATCCCTTCATAAAAGACGTGGCTTGCAAAAGAGAAGGGTGAGAGTAATGGTAATGGTAATGATGGGGGAAGAGATTAATGACAGTGGGCAACAAAAAACAAGTTTACGTTTTCTTTGCAATTTGTGAGGTTTTTGGGTGATTCATATGTTCCACTTTCTCCTCACACAATGTTGTTTTTTATTTTATTATATTATTTATTTATTTTTCATTAAAAGCTTTTATCCTGATCATCTATATATGGTATTTGACTTTCAGTATTCCATACTGTTGAAAAGTATACAATTATATAAAACCTTTGGGGTGTCTATGCAAATGTAACCTTAGGGGTTTCTATGCAAATGTAATGCCTTTATAGGCCAAATCTGATTATGGAA
>JAUMHB010026003.1:0-23826 GCA_032359685.1 Pittosporum tobira
TTGGGGGAGATGAAGAGATATATTAATTTTTATCTCTGGAAAAATGTAGAAGCCAATTGACTTGCGGTCTGGAGCCTATAAAAGGCTGTTTAGAGTGAGTTGTAAAGATCAGAAAATCCTGAGCTCTAATATATATATAACTCCTCTGTTCTCCTGTGATTTTTCCCTGAAAAGGGTTTTCCACGTAAATTCCTAGTGTTCTTTTTTTTTTTTTTTTTTTTGGTTGCTTAATATCAGTTATATGCTCTATTTCGTATTTGAATTTACAACATTTTCTGCTATAATGGTTCCATTGAAAAGCACGAGTTCATTTGGAGGAACCTTATTGTACAGCTTAAGTTTCTGCAGAGCACAAGTAGTTGCTTCCTGAACCGACTTACGGTTGCCATTGTTTTTAATGTTTGAAGCGGTCCCATATTCATCTCCTAACATCTTGGTAACACGAGAAATTTGATAACGTGGTGGCATAATAAGTGAGATCATGCTGGTGCCGTTTCCTCGTGCAGCTTCCAGAGCCTTTATAGTCTGCTTCATCTTCAATATCTTAATGGTCTTAATGGTTAAGACTGTCCGATTGGTAACGAAATATGTCCCATAACTGGACAGACAAAAACAGTCAGATTATGGTTCAAAATATGTATGATAATGGCATACAGCCGAATTAGTATGTAATAAAATAGTAAAATAGATAATCATATAAACTGTAAAAGGAACAGTTAAGATAAAAAGCATACTGGAAATAATGGCACAAATTGCAAATATGAAATACAGAGTTGACCAAAGTGTAATGTTAATTTGAAACACAACTTTCTGAGGAACGTAGCATACATGGTTAGGCAGTTACACAACAAGAATTACACACAAATGGAAATGTTGATTTGAAACACAACCTTTTCCGGAAGGATAGGATACGTGGTTAGGCACTTGGACTACAAAAATTACGTTCCGCTATTAGACTCATAGATGTATCGCATAGGAGTGCTGCTTAATTAAAGGGTATCCATATTAGGAACCATAATCAGTATGTAACTTTCAACAAGCCTATGTTTATTTTATTTGAGTTGGGTGAGCCTTGCATGAGCACCTAAATTATTTTCAGACTAATGCATTCTCATTAACACCATTTTCTGAAATTAGATATAATGCCTCGATTTAGATTTATGTGGGCATGCTACCCCCTTTATATTAGCAAGCACAGAGCCATAAGTCTCAAAATTAAATTTATCAGAAGAAAATACCTAAAAAAATAATCAGATCTAAATCCTTATAACAATCCCCAAATCCAGGATTACATAACTTCATCTATACCAAGATTCTCAACCAAAAAATATATATAAAATAAAATTAAAAAAATTAAGTGACTTCACCAACAAATTATCATAAACTAATAAGAGCTTATCAAATACCAAAAAGTAGCAATACAATTTTTACAGTTAAAAGAAAAAGCGGAAAAAAAAAAAAAAGATTTTTATAATTAAAAATAATAATCTTGTAACCATAGTTTCAAGAAATATATCTGCGGTATCAAATTTTCCATTGAAGAAAAAAACAGCAATCCTTAACAATTATGTATTAGAATTAATTGAATTATTGATTGAATTTACCTTAGCGTTATATACAATCAATTAGATGTTTACAATCAAAACTAGAAATTATAAATTAGCAGAACAAATCAGCAGCAGAATCAAACATTGAACTAAGCTAGAACGAGCCAGATTTGATAAGATCAGGGTTAGAGAGATACCTGTGTTGTAATTCGCTGTTAGACAATTCTAGTTCTCTCTCTTGCCATGCCAACCTGATATGTAAAGTGATCGGATTTTGCGTAGACCTCCTTTAGGCGCTATACATACTTGTTTGGTATTAATTATTAAAATTAATTATAATTTATTTTTAAAAATTAATAAATTTAAAATTAATTTTTTTATTAATTAAAAAAAAATTACTATAAATTAAGTGTAACAATATTGTCAATTTATTTTAAAAAATTAGTCAATAAATATTTTTTTTAAATTCAAAAAAATTATAATTAATAAATAATTAATAAATTATTTTGACATAAGCATTGCATCTTGGAAAACACGAAACACGATTTGTGAAAAAAATTAATTAGTTGACTTTTCAAACTTAAGTATTAGAATCGTATGTATGATCTATGATTTATGCGATTATTTTTTATATTTATATTTATATTTTAGTAAAAGTAAATAAATTAATATGGAGCAATAGGTAAGATGATATTTATGAAAATTAATTATTTTTAAAAATAATTGAATACAAAAATTATTGATAATTTCTTTTACTGTAAATTTAACTTATTAAGAAATATACAATACCATATATATTAATTTAATATTAAGTAAGATATAATACTTTTTCTAATTAAATTATTTTATTCTAAAACTATATTGTCTAAGGAGTATGTAATAATACGGATTTTATATTAAATTTGAATATTAATTATTTAATATCTTATATTAAATTTGAATATTTACTATTTAATATTGATTATTGAATATTTAGATTTGTATCACTAATATGACATTAACTAAATTTGAATAAATATATTTTTAATAGTATAAATTGTAGCAATAGAATTCTTAATGCCAACGAGTAAGTGACAAAATCATGAGGGAGTAAATATTGTTACATTCCTTTTACAAAGTAGATACAACTTAATTTTTAAAAGTTAATTAATAAACTTTTAACATAAAATCAATATTGATACAAAACACACTCAATGAGAAACCTATATAAATTATAAATTCACATTTAAAAAATTAAAAAAGGTGAGCAGATGACTATAAGACATACCTCAATAACTTAAACCATTGTTTGTTATTTTTTTTTAATAGGAAAGAGAAGAAAAGAAAATTACATTTTTATTTTATCAAATATGACTCATCACTTCAATAATTATTCTAACATTATAACTCACCACTTTATCTCACCACTTCAATAAATATATTCAATAACCTAAAAGTTTCATTTTCTTTTTCCTCCTAAAATATTACTGGATTCCAACTAAACAATATATACATTGTCACAACATAAATAAACATCAACATTTTCTTTCACTTATTGTAACTATGATATTATCATTAGACTTGATGTTATTTACTCCTCGCGATTCTGGTTTTACTTTATTCTATCTATGTTGCAACTTCTATTGACAAATCTATTACCCATCTTAAGTACTTCGCATACACTATCACAACATGGTACAACTATCACAACATGGTACAGTACATAAACATTAATATTGATTTATCACTTATGCTGACCCGAAAATTCAATTGCCATCATACTAATACACTTACCTACTACACTCGCCGATCCTCTGGACAAACTGCACATACTAATATAATATAAAATGACCCACAAACTGCAACTCCGATACTCTGGACACACATCATGAATCAAGAACAGGCAACTAATTCACCTAGTCATACTAATTCGCAAAAAGATAAAAAGATATCAAGCTTGTTAAGTACTTCACAGACTCCTCCAACGCACAGCCTACACCGGCTATATCAGGAAAAAAAAAAAAAAAAGAAGCAATAGCATACACATATGCACCAACCGATCCCAAGAGCAATGCAAGTACTTCGAATCAGAAATTATAAAATCACATGGTTAAAATCATAACATGCGGGTTTATCATATAATATATCAAAGCCAAACCAACACATCCATGTTTTATAAATACTACATTGTAGCAAACATGTTCTGCAGAATACTACTGCACATTATTATTAATAGATGTCTTAAAACTTACTGGAGATTAAAAGACTTTCAGTAGCACAAACATAAAAGCCCACCTCCCTCTACTGCAAGGATCAATTTCTGCTCTCCATTATTGTACGACTCAACACATTTGAGATGGATCTTGAAGGTCTTGCACAAGTCGCCCAATAAGTTGAAAAGTAAAACACAGCTTCAGATTAAATAGTCCCTTGCAAGCACAGAAAGTATAGACCACAACTCTTTCCATCCAGATGATTTTTTATCCAACTGGTCATATACCACATGCAAATCACAAAATAAGCTTCAAATGTTTCTAAATTAAAAAAATGAGATAAAAAAATATGTGCATAGCATCTACACATAAAACAATCAGAAAGTCACATTCTTGCTCTAGACAATATTACTATCCGTCCCATTCTAAATGTCCTACTTCATTTTTATAGTAAAATTGACCATTTCTAGAATCAATAACCCCCAAGTTTCATGAATTCAAAATCCAAATCAATACGCTTATTTCTTAGTTTAAATATGGTCAATTTAATCATTGAAGTCAAACTAGCACATTTAAAATGGGACGAAGTACAGAACAAGAAGAAGCGGACTCACCTTCTTAAGAGCTTCTTCAAACTTGTATAGATGAGCAGCAGTAGTATTAGTCTCGAGAGCTCGGCGCAGGCGAGCCGCCCGATGCAGGCAATCTGCCCCATCTCCTGTACCGGCATTGGAAACAATCATTGATTGCTATTCAGAATCTTCATAAACTTCACCATCAGAAAGCTCGTCAAAAGTGCGCATATCAAGCTGGTAACGGAGGATTCCCCCGATTCCCCCAAATCCCCTACAAAACTGGGACCCCTCTTGCGATTTGTTTGTCACAAACTCCAGGGTGCAACCAAACTGTTTGTACTCATTAGCAAGCCACTCGAGAAGCGACAAGCTATCCTGAACCTCCAGTTCAGCCTTGCTGGCAGCATCTCTGAAGTTACTCTGATCAGCTTCTTGCTCTTTGTTCAAGTGTTTTACAATAATTTCATCAGTTGTGCTATCCTTAAGCACGTATCTGCAAATGTCGAGATTTTCCCACACAATTAGTATATCGACAGCACCCATCTCCAGAGCTTTCAAAGTGTCGTCAGCACCAAAAACATACTTTCCGGTATCCTGACTAATCTCCTCAAAGTACTTCCCTATCAAACGCTTTTCCTGTATAAACTTCACGTTAACAAGGATCTCTGCGGACAACTCAATCGCCTGATTGAACCCGTTTTCCCCACCGTAAGAAACATCAACAATGTTAATAATCTTTGCCTGGAGACGCTGGTCAAACATATCAGACTGGCCCAGCTCGTTCTTGAAGTCAGCAGACCCCGCAAGTACAAGCCCTGCAACATTAGGCTGGCTAGTGGCTGAATTGATAAAGAATTGGGTGGAAAGCTCAGCCGCCTTCCTTACGTAATTGTGGCGTTTCTCCATGCGAAGACGAGCAAACCGAAGAGCCGACTGCCCTCCTCTCCCGTGTTTCTTCGGTAAATCAACGCTAAATTTATGAAGCACCTCTCTGGTGTTTCCACTCAGCGTCCCAAAAAGGGTCCCGTTTCCGTCCATAACAATGAACCCAAACTTTTCGTCGGATTCCAAGAGTTCATTCAGAGCTTCTGTGTGGAACTTATTGTCGCAGAGATAAAGGGAGGCGTTAATAGGCCTGAAGGGCTCGAAGTCTATTGTAACTTTCTTTTCCTTCCCATCTTCTGTTACAATGGTTCCAGTGTAAAGCACGAGCCCACAGGGAGGAACCTTACTGTAGAGCTTAAGTCTCTGCTGAGCGGACGTAATTGCCCCCAGAACCGACTGACGGTTGACCCTGCTTTTAATGTTTGAAGCGGTCCCATATTCATCTCCTAACATCTTAGTAACACGAGATATTTGATCACGCGGAGGCATAATAAGTGAGATCATGCTGGTACCGTTTCCTCGTGCAGCTTCGAGAGCTTTTATAAGCTTCTTGATCTTCCATATTTCTATGTTCCTGTCGGTTTCATGAGAATCCACCATCGTAGGTACTACGACCGTCGAATTAGTAATGGCAACTACCTGCAGAGAAACAAATCAGTAAAATGATGCCTTAATATATATAGGAAAATGGCATTCAGCTGAAGTACTATTGTACTAATATTATGATGATTATGTAAAACTAAAACAGGAACAGCAAGAGACACTGGTGTTTTGAAAATCATGGCACACATAGAAGGAATAGAACAAAACGTTATGGCAGTTTGAAACAATACTTTTTACAAAGAGGATGGCAGAATTAGTTAGACTATAAGAATTACAGTCTGATATTACCTCTGTCCGGAAGTTACAGATTCCTTTAAAAAATACAGCTCTTGAAATAGATATTTCATTACAATATTCACATAAAAGGAAAGTCCTTTTACACTTTTTTTTTTTTAAAAGATGGTGTAAAATTTCATCTATGCTTATAATCAAATGGTAAATTATGAATATCATGATGTTTTATGGTACTAATATAGAAGTCTATATCTAATTTTAGGGTGTACCGAAAAGGAATAAACATCTCTAATTTTGGAAGGAAAGTGGTAACAATTTATTTAATAAAATAAAATAATTAACAATAGTAGTAAATTAATCTCTTGGCCCATTCCTCATTAATACACCTAAGTCAATGTTGAAAATTCTGCCAATTTTAACCAAAACTGAATAAGAATTGTCAGTTTCCAAAACCAAATCAAACCTATTAGCATAAAGTTGGCTGAACAGTATGATTTGACCAAATTCAATCAGTTATTCCCCTTATTAACTTGATAAACCCTATCTACATCAGCATATATGTGGAAGTCACTGTTCCATAAATCAATGACAAATCTTTTAAGTACGAAGTACTCATTACAAAGCAAAAAAGGTTAATTAGATAAAACCCCACGACATCAGAAACAATATACGAGTAGAAATAATTCGTTCTTAACAATATGCAAATTAATGCAACTGAAGTGTGCAGTGTATGTTTTCAGTATCTTACAAAGATTTGATTATGTAGAACACCCCACAAATAAAATTAAGACCAAAATCCCCCATACATTATATTAACCCATGCAATCAGTGACCCCATGCATGCAGTTCAAAAACAAATCCATGTTCACTCATAACGCGTAAATTCATGATGCCTAGGTATGTCTTGCATAACATTAAGTTCTTATTCACTTCTTATTCTCCCATACCAAAACCATTTTTTGAGTTTATTTTCACTTGGGTTGTGACTTGTGAGGACCTTTTAACAGTAATCTGATATTATGCATTACAATTTAATTAAATTTCTTAAGACTGATAGGTATTGTCACCATTTTATAATAGCATACATAATGCCTTGTATTAAGATCTTTCTAAGTGCCCACAAATGTTCATAAACCACAGAAAAACACACATCAACACAAATGCACAAATCCACATAAATTATGCTCAAGGATTGACCACTTCTGATAATAAACTAGTGTCCACATAGAAGTTATATACATTCATGGGCATGTTGCTTCCTAAAAAAAAACTAAAATTCAACAGCCGAGAAAACCAAAACAATAACCCGATCGAAAGCTTGCACAAGTCTTTATCACGACAACTTCATCTATACCAAAATTCTCAAAAATTTAACCGAATTTAACTAAAGACTATCATAAAGTATGATGATATATAAAATAAACTAGTGATACATACATGGGTGTGTTGCTTCCTAATTATCAGTAAATACACCAAAAGAACTAAAATTCATCAGACAAGAAAACTAAAACAAAAATCCCATCTAAAGCACGCACAAGTTCAAAAGCACAACTAGCGTAAACCTTATATAGCATCATCACAACTTCATCTATACCAAGCTTCTCAAAATTTAAGCAAGTTTAGCTACAGACCATCACGAAGTAATAACAGGAAGATTAATGTCCATAATCCAGCAAACATACATCCAAAATCCAATTTCCGTGATTTATTTATTTATTTATTTAATGCACAGACAACAAACCTTCAAAACTATGCATAAAAATTCATCAAATAACAGAAAACAGTGATACTACTGAAACAAACAAACTAAACACGACGATTAATGTCCATAATCCGACAGATATACGTCTAAAATAAAATTTTGGTGCTCTTTTGATGCATAAACATCAAACCTTCAAAATTATGCATAAAAATTAATCAAATATACCTTCGCGTCGTATAAAAGCAAATCATTTCCGTGCGTAATTGCATATGATCGATATTAACATCAAAACAAGTAATCACATGAACAGACATATCATAGATCGGTTATATTAATAGCGTAAAAATAGAGAGATTAGATAGAAACCTGTTGCGAATTGCTGTGAGGCGTTGCGTAATCTCCCTCTCTCCCTCGCTTTGGGTAAAGTCCAGAAAAACTATGGGCTCGGCTATTTATAGGAACTTTATGGGAGTTTTATCTTTCCACGTAATCCGGGTATACGTGTACTAATCGAGTGGCCAACATCTTTTACTCCTGTATAAAATTGTCTTTTGCTTTATACGTGTATCTATTTAATACCACCCCCTCATCGCCGCCTTAACAGAAGGCATTCAGATTTCCGACTTTTTAATCACTTTTTATGATCAATTTTTTTTTTTAATAATTAATTATGATATTACAATAATAATTAATAAATACAATAATAAGTGGAGCTATTTTAAAAAATCAATTAATTTAATGTTGTGTTTGAATGGTAACAGTCAAAGCAGGAATGTAATTAAATAATTCCGTCAAAATAAAAATAAAGGTGTTTCGTTATCGATTTCAACAAAATATTACATTTCTATCAAAATATTTTTCATTCCGATAGGAATGGAATATTCCATTTCTTTGTGTGTAGAAGGTTGCTTTAAAAAATCTTGCTTACTCATATGGATACTATTCTAATGGCAAAATAAAATAGCAAATGTTGTAATTGAAAGTTGTCTCCATTATTATTTCAGTTGAGAGTGTAGGTACTTCCAAATTTTGTGAACTATGAATTGATGCATCAGCCCATATTATACAAATACGTTTAAGAGAATCGCCTTTTGTTTTCAGTATTTGATTTTTTTTTAATAATCATTATACCATCTCCCTTCTATAAAGAAAGTCTCTTTTTGGAATGAACTATTTAGAATGGACCGAGTAAGTAATTGTTAAAGGTTCTTTGTTAACTGTTGATTTTAAATTACAGATATGACTCGTCGTAGACTTGACAAAAAGAAGAAGATGAAAAAATTAGTTACTTTTTTCTTATTTTAGTCTCAAATACTTGCTATATATACGTTATTTTTGCAACTGATTATTTCTGTCGCACAACGCAAACATATGATAGCACTTGCTAGACCGTGCATGCTTTCTTTTTCAAGTGGCCTAAAAATCAAGAAGGAGCTCATCCATGGGAGTGACATTATATGTCATAATTACCTTAGAATGGATAGGGTATCCTTTACCAAATTATGTGATATTATTCATACAATAAGTAATCTAAATGCTAAAAATACTTCCAAATAGATGAACAAGATGCTATTTTCTTGTCTGTGTTGACCCATCATGTAAAACAATTGTGTTATAAGGTTACAATTTCATCGTTCTGGCAAGACAATTAGTAGGCACTTCAACAATGTACTCAACGCCTTGATAAAGTTGGAAGGTCAACTATTTAAGAAACCGGAGCCTATATGTGAAGACTCTCTCAAGTTTCATTCTCACAAAATAAAACTATCTCAAAGAGTCAAATAATTTATAATTTCTAAAAAACTTTTTCAAATAGTTCACTAATTTACAACTACTAAGAATCTATATTATTAATATCTAAAAATTATATCTCACATAACTAATTGAAAAATAAAACGTTAAAAATATATATTTAATATCAAAACAAAAAAGATTTGACCATACTGAGTAATAGATTTCTACCAACAAATAAATACATTATTATCTTTACAATTAAAATATTAGGGTCAAACTAAAAAAATGAACTAAAATTAGACTAATAAAATCTAACAAAATCTTAGCCTTTCAGCACAAAATCGGATGATCAAAAGTGTATATGTATGGTGTAGAGTACTGTATGTACCTTTCTTGCGGTACCTGCATAATTTTTATGTGGTACCTGCAGAAAATTGATGAAGCAAAAAGAAAAAAGTTTGCTTCCTAGTGATTGAATCTATATTAAGAGGTCTTTAGTTTCAGATCGAATTTTATGCGTCAAAATTAAATTGATGTGACTAATCTAATTAATCTTTAAATACTTTTCTCAAATTGATCTTGTTGGAGTTTATATTTAGGTTTATCACTTGATACACGAGGTAAACTCATGGATTGCAAAATCCACAAATGGTGTCATTAAAGAAATCCTTTCAGGTGACATGATCAATGAATGTACGGTTGTTATACTTCAAAGGAGCTTGGGAGAGACCCTTTGACAAGTATATGACTGTTAAAGCAGACTTTTACCTTTTAAATGACAAATATGCTTTAGTTCCCTACATGTGTGAGATATCAGAACAATATTTTTATAGTTCCAATGAAGATTACCATCTTTTGGAACTCCCATATTAGCGGGGCCAAGATATGAGGAATTTTTTCATGTACATTTTCCTCCCAAATGAAAAAAATGGTGTAAATAATCTCATAAATAAGTACTTTAATACCGATACGGGGTTTGTACATCAAAAATTTGATCTTGAGGAAATATGTCTTGACATTGTTCGGATTCCAAAATTTAAGTTCACATATACTTTTAATCTTACAGAGATCACGAAGGAACACATATTGACGTTGCCTTTTGATATGAATGATAGAGAGTTCACTAGGATGATAGAAGATTCTTCATATGGTGATGTAGCTTTCATTACTGATATAATTCAAGTGTCAAGTATTGAAGTTAACATGGAAGGAATAGAAGCAACTTCAATTACTTTTGGTGATGTGAGTGGATGCTACACAGGCTCTGAAGGCCCACTGCCTATAGATTTCATTGCCGACCATCCTTTCATATTCATGATTAGGGAAGAAACCTCTGGAGTTGTTTTCTTCCTTGGAGCTAGTCGTGGTGAATCCACTATTTTCGGATTTGAAATTTTTAATTTTTACACATTTCTAGTTTGATGTATTACTTAATCCAAGGACTATAATTGAGATATAATTATTCCATTTTATGATTATTGAATCAATTTTCTCCTATTATTTCTCTTCCATCTCTATCTTATCTAAAAATCTAATCCTCCATTCTCTCACCCCTTTACCCCATGTACATTCTTTTTCTTTTCCAATCTGCAAAATTAGCTTAATCATTTTTCATGTTTCATCTCTCCCTCCATTAAAATTAAGAGTTTTCTTTTTTCTTTTTTTGAGCACCTTCTCTTATTGGACTTGTCACGGATGCTTTGATAGGCTTTTTATGTCATGGTTAACCATGAAATATCCACTTGCATCAAAATGAAAAAAGAAATCTCTACCATTTCAATTACTTCAAATCTCCGCTCCTTAAAATGGTATTCATTAATCGAACGATCAGAAGTAAAATTCTAAAATTTTTAAATTCTTTTTTGTTAAAAGAATGAAAAAGGAGAAAAAAGAATTGAGAATTGGAAGAGGATGAGGATGAAAAAGAAATAGTTACTAAGAGAAATAGTACTTCATAGTTTTTTGATTTTTCTAGAAGGAGTAATAAAGTGGCTAGTAATTGTCTTGAGAGAATAGCTATTCTTAGAAAATGTGTTTACACAAAAAAAGGCTCCTGATGTTTCTATCTTTTAATCTGCAAGAGTATTTCGGGTAAGGCATATCAAATTCTATTAAAAATTATGAATGTTACCAACTTTCTTAAGAGTAGTGCATAAAGTTTGGACAATAGATAAATAGGAACGGATGGAGTATTTCATCTTGTTGAATTTAATGGTGACATATGGCGAACTTGTACACAAAACATGACGCAGCGCAAAGAATTTTTGCGGAATATAAACAACCAACACAAGCCAATGACAAGCGCAACGTATATATTTTAATTATAGATGCAAAAAGGAGTGATATATATATATATATATATATATATATATATATATATATATATGTGTGTGTGTGTGTGTGTGTGTGTGTGTGTGTGTGTGTGTGTGTGTGTGTGTGCACAAAAGCTATGGATATATCGATAAAATTTGTTAAATCATGGTGATCCAAGCAATTTAACAAGGGCAAGTAAAGAAATTTCCCAACGCTTTTTTTTGTGAGTGCTTTTTTTGCACGATTGACTCACATTCTAACTAACTATAATAAGCAACATTATGTAAAGAGAACAACTATTTTTGCTCATCATATTATTAATTCTACACAGTATGTCTCACAATTTAATCGACTTAAATTTTTTTATTTGATAATGAATGATTTTGCTATTATGCCCCCTGTAAAATGAGGTAGATGCATTATATAATTGGTAGAAATATTGTAAAATTATTTTTTATGAAATAAATAATATGAATTTGGTCAAAGTACGGGACCCATAGTGCAGAATTAACAATTATATGTGCAAAATAGCTTTTCTCTATGTAAAATGTAGGTCATATGTATGAAAAAATAAATAAAATATCACGCGAAAATAGTAAACTCCCTTTAATAATTATAAAATTGTTGTATAAAAACAAGTGAGACTTTATGGTTTTTAAATGAACTCACAATGGAATTATTGAAAATGTTGATAGCAATTCAACCGAGTCAAAAAAAAATAAAAATATGTGATAAGACGTGTTACATTATTCATGCATACAAAAGAAAATTCATTTATATTTTAATTTTTACTGAAAATATTGGATCTTATGACTCTGTGTTCGTCACCGAATAATGATAATAAATAATTTTATCAAAACATAACATAAAAATTTACATTTATATTTGCACCTTATTTATTCTAAGAGCAAAACATAGCATGCGTGATCTCTTTAGTTTACTTGTTATATGCTCGTATAATTAGATAAGGTGTAATATATTTAATCACTCTATCTCAATTTAGTTGTCTCAGTTTAAAATTGTATATTCATTAAGAAAATAATGTACTTTATAAATTATCATTTTTATCTCATTAATTAAGAATTATTGAGAGGAGTTTGTTATATGTAGTGGGAAGAGAGAGAAAATTTGATGAGAGTAAAAAGTATTGTTGTTCCAATGAAAAAAGTAGCTAACTAAACATGACTAATGTTGAAAAAATATGATAAAAAATAATATAATACGTGCAAGAAGACAAATAAATTGGGACAAATTAAAAAAAATAAATTGGGAGTACATAGGTTTGATATGTTATAATTTGAACTTGGTATATGTTATATGCTAAAACCTATTAATGGCATGATAGAATTTTATCAAAGCTCAATTCCTTTTTTTATTCATTTGAGAGTTGACATATGCCTATTCGAATGATGAATTATTTCATGTATAATGAGATCCCATATTATATACCCTAATATCTATTTTTTGAGTCGACGCAATAGTCTTACTAAAACCCCTTTTTCAAATTGCAATTTACAATATTTGTCACAATAACTTTGAAGAATAGTGAGATATTAGTCATCGCAACTCTCAATCGATACATCGAAGATAATTTTACCAAGCGCTTGTCTCTTTAAACCGCTGTCTCAAACCGCAACTTATAATTATATGTCACAATAAGTTGAAGGAACGCAAGAGATTAGTCACCGCAACTCTCAATCGCTATATTGAAAATAATCTTTATATCAGGTATGCAAAATCTCACCCCAAAATTTGAGTTTAGGTTTCCGATTTCGTTAGCCACATTTCTAATTTTGCTCCTTTCTAGTATATTACAATAACTCATGTTAATTATTTTGGTTGCGCTAAAATTGTTAGATTGATAAGTATTGAAGTAAAACTGAATTAACAAATAAATCTGACATAGATCCTCTTTTTAATTCGATCAGTGGTAATAGATGTAATGTTGTAGTCATTTTCGTTACAATAATAGCTATTTATATTGATGATCGGTTCGTTGGTTGTATCTTTATTGCTTAAAAGTGCTTGCTTTACTTAATTTCAAAAAAATTATAGATTGAATACAACGTTATTTTAAACTTATTTGAAAAATATAGTTATTAGAGGCTTTGGTTGGTTATTTTTGTTTCTCTGTCTGTTTTTCCTTTCTTTTCAGGAAGTAATAAGGATTAACAAGAATGTCAACCGGTAAAGAGACAACTAAAACCCTAGTTGAGACTGTTGTGGACTATTTTTTGGGTCATGACAAGGGGGAATCTGGGGCCCAAACAATTGGGACCGGAAATGATAATGTCACTAACGAGAGTGATTATGGTAAGAAGGTAGAGGTGCACAATGCGAATGACATTACCCTATCTGTGGAATTAGGCTCTTTGGAAATTGAAAAGGAAAATATAAATTCCGTTGATGAAATTGGTGGAGTCCTAAATGGGAAACATTCTGAGATCAACAATGGGTTTAGTGTTGGTGATTTTGTATGGGGAAAAATTGGGAGTAATTATTGGTGGCCGGGCCAAATTTATGACCCATCCGATGCTTCCGAGTATGCTCTTGAGCTTCAGGAGAATGGTCATATGCTTGTGGCATATTTTGGGAATGTGTCATTTTCTTGGAGTTCCCCTTCTCAGTTGAAGCCCTTCATTGAGAATTTTGCAAAAATGTCAGCGCAAAGCAATTCCAAGAGCTTTGTCAATGCTGTACAGAAGGCTTTGGATGAGATCAGTAGACTAGTGGAGGTGGAGATGAATTGCTCGCATTCACCCAAATTAAATCAAGTTTGGGATGCTAGGCCTCTTAATGATGGAATTAAGGAAGGAGTTCTTGTGCCGGTGGGAGGTTATGGAAAATATTTAGTTGCTCGATATGAACCAAAAGTATTGGTTTCAAGGTTGAGAAATGTTGCACAGGGTATGCCTATTAACAGTTTGGAGCTCATCGTGTTGAAGACCTGGCTAAATGCGTACTATCACGCAAAAGGAGATCATTCCAAAGGGATTGAAGACAATAATTTAAATGGGACGAACCCTGAAAACCAATCTTTGTTACAAAACCGTGCAGAGATTTCAGGTGATAAGAAAATTAGGAAGGTGAAAAGTATTAATGAAATTATTATGGGCAGTGATACCGTAAATAGGACGAACTCTGACAAGAAGAGAAAGAAGAAGGTGGTCATTGATGAAGCGACTATAAAAACCTCAGAATCAAGGGAGAAAAGGAAAAGCAAGAAGATGAGATCTTTGAATGAAATTGCATCTCGGCCATCTGATAATGAGGTCGGATTCGCAAGGGAGAAGCTCAAAAAGATGACGTCAATGCTGGACACTTGTGATGATGGTACTATCTCAGAAGAGGTGAGGTCCAAGTTAGAGGATGAGATGAAACAACTATTGGAGAAGGTTGGTGCCAACAGGTTCACCTCTTAGATGACAATGGCATTTGATATAAGCTAGAATGAAAGCTTCCTTGTTTTCTATAAATACAGTTCTTTTATGTTGCGTGGTTTTTTAGGGTAGTCGTTCTTTGTTATTTTCTTTCATAATTTGGTATACTAGGATAATTTGGTTAGTGCTACAAGATAATACATATGGTAGATATTTATTTTCTGCTACAGTTATCGGTGGTTTATTTTCAATTTTTAATTTGACATCCTAAAAAAATGTCTCACCTCATCAATTTGTTTTAAAAATTGATAAGGTGACGAATATTATTTTTAGGACAGTGTGAGTAACTTGTTTATATTTTTGTTAAATCTGACAGAATTTAACATGAAACTTAATTTCTGTTACTTTTCCATTTGGATACAACATCAGGCCACACAAAGGACCCAATAAACGGCCAGCCACCCCTATTGTGATTTCTTCTACTAGAAATTGAGAATGAATTGGATTGCTTTTCCTATTTTTAATAAAAGAAAAGTGATGTTACACGAACGCATATGTAATGCGCTTCAACTTCATATGGAAAAACCATGTACAAATCTTGTGCGACAAAAGAAAATAAGTGTTTTCAAATGAAATAATTCAACAATTTTTAGATATAAAATGATAACAACCTAAAAAGTACAATGTAGCAACAAAACATCCAAAACTGAAGTGCAACCGAGTATCGTCTTGGTTGGGCAGAACCTGGAGAGACGATGATTGGGTCCTCATGTCCTCCATCATGCTTACCAGTGCTGCTTTAGCCCTATTGACAGATTGTTCAGAACGGCCTTCGATGAACAAGTAAAGTTTTGTCACCCCAGGACCCGGGATTTCACCAGGTGGGATATATTGCCCCCTGATTGTGATGACAGCACCATATAATTCCAAAATTTCACCCAAGGTTTCTCTGCGTGTCACCTTCCAACGAGCATTTTGAGGATAATCATTGATCACCAACTCTGCTACGTGATATTCAGGCAAGGCGTTGGCCTGCATCCTCGCCAGTAAAATCCTTGCCCGAGCAGCCTCTTCATCGACAGCATTTGGCATTACGGTAGTGACACCTGGCAGTGACAAAGCTAATCCACCATTTGAAAGCAGTTGACCAGCTAAGATTGATGTTGACCAGCCATCGTCATCTTTCGAATCTGACTCATCCTCATCAAATCCATATTCTCTTGCCTGTGAAATCATTTCCGCTCTTCCAACTTCATTCTCCTCTACGCTAAACCTAAAACCACTTCCACCATAACCAGTCCCATGGGCTTGTCTAAGCCCCTGGGCAGCAAAGGCTTTTAGTTCATCAGGTACAAATTGTCCAGAGCGTTCAGTGCTTCTACAAGATATGGTGCATATCTTGCGTCTTCTTTGGATATAAATGTAATAGCACAACCTTTCCTGCCCGCTTGACCCATCTGTCCAACCCGGTGGAGATAATCTTCATAGTGGTTGGGAACATTGAAGTGTGTCACCAATTCAAGCTCTTCGAAATCCAAACCTCTAGCAGCAACACTTGTTGCAATCAAAATATTGCATACATTATTTTTAATATCAGAAATTGTGGACTCAAGATCCGTCTGATCCTGGGCCCCATGAAGTGAGAGGCAAGGATAGCCATGCCTGACCAAATCCATAAAAAGGGCATCGCATTTTTCTTGCGAGTTGACAAATATCAAAATCTTTCCTTCTCGAACCATTCTCCAAGTAGTTCTAACAGTCTGTAAAACCTATCATTTTCTGACCTCACCTCAACTAACTGGGTTATATCTTTGTTCACAACACTCGTTTCACCTACCTGTATTTCCACACGTTTATTCAGCACCTTGCAAGCCAGGGCTTTGACCTTGTCAGGGAAAGTAGCAGAGAACATTACGATTTGACAGTCTGGTCTAGTATTTTGGATGATTCTTGCGATCTGGGGCCTAAAACCCATATCAAACATTCGGTCAGCTTCATCTATGACCAGATACGTGACCCTACGCAGATTTGTAATTTTCCCATTACTCATGCAAACTAGGTCAATCATCCTTCCTGGAGTGCAGACTACTATTTCAGCCCCTCCTTTCAATTGACTAATTTGTTGTGCAACACTAGAACTTCCATATACAGGCACACAGCTGAGACCAACTACCTTCGCAAACTTCTTGATTTCATTATGGATCTGCTGGACAAGTTCCCTGGTAGGGACCACTACTAACCCAATAGGCCCATCACCAGGCATCAATGGTGGCTGGTCCTTAATATGTCTCAGCATTGGCAACACAAATGCAAGGGTTTTCCCAGATCCTGTCTTCGCTATACCTATGCTGTCTCGATCACTCATGATTATTGGAAGAGCCTGAGCTTGAATCGACATTGGGCTTTCAAAGTTGAGTTTCTTTATTGCCTCCAAAACTTTCGTTGATAGTCCAGTCTGGGGCCAGGTTTTAATGGGCTTTGGAACATGCTTTCCATGTAGTATTTTCAATTCTAGTTGCCTCCTATAAGCATCAGCCTCTTCCGAAGTCATCCTCATGATTTCTTTCACTTCAATATAGAATTTTTCCAGAATGAAGGATAATCAATCTTCGAATGATCAACTATAGAGAGCTTCTCAACTTTTGTCCTTCCACATTTTTCATTAATTCATCATCATCTTCTTCCAAAGGGTTGTCACCATTATCACCATTGCTATACTCAGAATCAGAATCCTCGCCGGGAATAATTCTTCCAATAGATTTATCATAAACATGAACCACGACATTGTTGAGCTTCTCAACTTCTGGCGACACCATTGCATTCATGAAAGCATCTAAGGGATCAATTTCTTCCCATCAACAGCACTATTACTTCCATTTTTAGAATCAATTTCCATATTATCACCACTATTTGTTGGTTTAGCATCTTCATCCCTGTTCATATCCTTTTTGTCATCAGTTTCCCCTTCCAAAGTGCAGGTCTTTGCAGACTCTGGTTCATCAACATCTGTATCTACTTCAAGATTCCCTCTTTCAGATTCCTCTTTCTTTTTAAGACTTGCCATTCCTGAACTCTTCTCCTCCTCTTCTCCATCCCCCTCGTCCAATTTCCACTGTTCTTCGTCAATATCTTCTTCTCGGCCTCTCGTCTCATTTTTATCTAAAAAGCCATTATTGAACCTTTTTCTGGGGCTATTCTCCACACTACCATCTCTTTTCCTACTTGACTTACTGCTTTGTGGACTCTACCTTTCCTTAAGGTCGCCCACTCTCCTATGACGCTTTCGATCATAGTCGCTAACATCATCACCGTCACTATTGTGTCTCTTCCGAATCCTATCCCTTTCTTTATTATCCCTCTTCTCCCTTTCCCTTTGTCTTTCCCGCTCCCTCTTCCTCTCTTTTTCTGTCTTCCTATCTGTGTCCTCTCATTCTCTCTTTCGTGCTCTTTCCTGTTGTTCCCTCTCTTGCTTCACTTTCTCCTTCTCCTTAACATCTCTATGCCTGTGCTTTTCCCTTTCTCGGTATATGACGTCAACACTCCTCTTCTCTCTTTCCCTGTCCACGGTGATGGTGGTCCCTATCTCCGTGCCTCTCCCTGTCACAATGGGTCCTTTTCGAGTTCCCCCTCTTCTCCATTGTTTGTTCTCTGTGGTGGGCGAGTATGCCTCTTAATTGCTGTCAAATGAGAAAAATTAACCGTGTCAGTATCGTTCAAAAGCAAATAAAATAAACAAATAGCGTATCAAATACAACAACAGATAAATATAACGGAAAACCATATTGCACTTAAATTTTCTATAATCTATTTTAGACACGTGTAATTTCAGTTGTTAAGCAGAATTGAATTATTATTTGGAGTCTTTTGTTTGTGAGCCCAATTACCGTCTCCTTTTAGCTTCCTTCTCCACTCCATCTTTGTCCTGCATCAAAGATAACACTATTTCAATAAAATTAATAATAATAATTTGAAAAAAAAAAAAGAAAAATCGTATAAACTTACTTCAATGTCAATACTACACATAAAGATCAGGAAAAGCACAAAAATAGGCATGACGATAGGCATACAAATTCCAAATGTTAGAAGCAATTCAATTCAATTTCATCATATATATTTTGATAATGATAAAAATCACACTAACAACAGATACATATCAGCGGAATGAATCAAATATTAACGATGAAATATAGATAACGAAAAGCTGACAAAGATTAGGGTTAGAAGAAAACCTGTTGCAGATTGATCTGAAGCGGTGCTAGGGTTAGGGTAATCTTTCAGAATTTCGATTATTTCCAGAAAAAAAAAAAAAAAAAAATTATTATTCTTTACAGTAATCTCTCGACACGGTCTGAATGATTGATAGCTCCACGGAAGGGAAGGTATCTATATATCTCGTGATTGAATTTTGCATAAAGGTTTTCCTTTCCGAAGTAATCACGTAAACCGTAATATTTGCTTTTCCATTCATGGATCAAATTAAATTGTTATAATGGGGTTTTTAAAACCCGGCTTAACCGTAATATTTAATTCATAGAAATTTTTGGACCGTTAGTTCATAAAAGAATCACAACGCCGCCATAATACTGTGTATTAATTAGTCCATAATAAGCTTAAATTTTCTTAGGATAAAATTTTACTGAATATGAGAACAAATTATTTAATTTTTTTAATATAATATTCCCTCTCTTTTTCAAAATTAAAAACACTTCTGTTTTAATGTAATACATTTGTGAAATCATAAAATTTAAATTTTAATTAAATTTATTTTATTTTAATTAATATAAAATCAATATTGTAAATTTTACTCTTTTGAAAATTTAATAAATTTATATAATATTGAAATTTTTGGATATTACATATTTAATTTTTATTTGAATGGTCACAAACATTGTTTGATAGAAATCAAAAATATCGTTAATTTATATACAAATGGAGTATATACTTACTACTATTTTTCTTTTTTATAGTTATAATTATTTTATAGATGAGAAGTCAATATGGGCACAAGTTAAAGAATTCTTTCCTTTTGTTTAGAACCAAAGCCTGTTCAATGACATGGCTCAGAACTTTTGAATTTCCACCAATAAAAACGCTCATGATACAACAAGGACTCCACAAAATAAAATTTAAAAAAAATACTTGAATATTCAAAACATAAAGAAGAAAATGTGTGTGTGTGTGTGTGTGTGTGTGTGTATATACACGACAAATTAAATTCACAAGATTCCTCAAA
This sequence comes from Pittosporum tobira, assembly GCA_032359685.1. Lineage (NCBI taxonomy): Eukaryota > Viridiplantae > Streptophyta > Magnoliopsida > Apiales > Pittosporaceae > Pittosporum > Pittosporum tobira. The sequence continues at coordinate 20,399 of JAUMHB010026003.1, forward strand.
TTTAAAGCAGAGTACAAAAACAAACAGTAGCCCACAAACACTGGAAAGTTGAGAACACAGACTTGGGGGTTTAAAAATTTTAAATCTTTGTTAGTCAAATCCCATAATAGTAATACAATAAAGACTTTCAATATTCAAAATAGAACAGGAATATGCATGCATGCTATCATCTAAATTACAAAACTTTTGCAGACATTCTCCATCTTCTATATATAGTCCTCTTGGGCTTTGGCTATGGAACCTCCGGCGGGTGTTGAAAAGGAATGACCTGAATCATCTTCCTTTTCTTGGCGTTATTGATCCGCCCATAGAATTCACAAAGTTTTGTACTAGCAGCCTCAAACTTGACTTGTTCTTCTATCAAGAAATCTTCTTCTTTTACCTCCATGCTTATAAACTTCTTCTTCTTGGGTTTCTTGATATCATCATCTTCATCATCATCATCATCATCATCATCATGGGGTTTACAAGATTCAGTCATCTCTTCTTCTTTCGGTGATGGTTTGTTGTCTATAATTTTAGGATTAAATATCTCAATTGAGATGGGTTTGGTGAAAATCCTAGAGAAGAGCACTTTTTTCCCACTCATAATTTTCAGTCCCTTGATTATCATCCTTTTTCCATCACCAATCGAACCACCACCATGGAGGAGATTACTTGTTTCAATTTCCATGGTCGATGAAAATCTCTTGAATATTCTTTCTTTCCTTCTTTTTTTCTTTCTTTCTTCCTTTCTTTCTGTCTTCTGTGTGGCTAAACCCTTACTGATTGTGAAAGTATATATAAAGACATTAAAGGTCGGTGACGGCTTTCCTACACGAATTTGGATTTGATACTTTTACTCTCCCGATATCATCTTTGTTTTCTTTCTGTCTATCTATTTTTATTTTATTTTTCATAATTTTCTGTATTCGTTTTCAACTGTAATTCGGAACTGATTTTTTTACTTACTATTTTATAGTAGAAGTTACTCTCTCTAATTCACACACAAAAAAAAAAAAAAAAAAAAAACCCTCTATTTTAACGTGTGAAAAAATAATTTCTTAAATCCCAAATTTAATAAAATTAATTCATCAAAGTTTAGAGAATATAATCATGAATATTGCAAACCTTCTAAAATAATTTGCTCACTAAAATATTATTGTTTCAAATTTAATAATGAATCATCTCTATTTTAAATTTTTAAATTTCACGAATCGAATCCTGAAATTTGAAAAGCAATTCATTTTGTAATACAAAAGAAATAAACTTTTTTAAATATAAATTATTACTCTATTTCACAAAAAGAATCATATTTTTCGAAAACAATTATTCCACACTTCTATTTTAAGAATTATAGTAAAAAATTAAGTAATATTGTTAACTTAAATATCTCAATTTTACTGTCACCACTAAGTGAGCTTAGTGCGTGTTTGACAGTGATTATTTGAAGTGATTATACCTTTTTAAAAGCTATAATCACTTTAGAGTTATATTTGTTTTCGTTTATTCAATAAGTTGCTTTTAGATTGTACAAGCTGCTAAAGTACATAATAATCACTTCTAAAAAGTTATGTTTCAGAAACTTATTCAATAATCTGTTTTAAAAAAACTACACCAAACATAACTAACCACTTATTCAATAATTTAATTATTGTTTTCAAATAAACTGTACCAAACGAGCCCTTAATCATTTTGGTATTATATTTATGCATACATATTAGGATAAAAACAAATCTAAAGGAGAAGTACCAGTGGAACTCTTTTTGTAAAACTGATGAATTTCTTTATTGCAAAACTAATCATGTACGAGGCTTTGGAAACTTAATTAACACTTCTATTATGATTTTTAGATTACTATTGTTATCATTGTAATTAATATTATTATTATTATTCTTTTAAACCTTTAGTAAAATTGAATATGTTTTGTTCATAAGCTATGTTTTTCTAAGAGATACTAATATACATGCTGGGAGTGCTAAACGAGCTGTTTAGACTCGGGCTCGATTCCGTTAAGGCTCGACTCGAGTTCATTAAAAAAAGTTTGTTTGGTTTAACGAGTTAAACTTGAGCTCGGCTCGATAACAGTAAATATTTTCAACTTTTTTCATGAAAAGTTTGAACTCAACTCGTTAAAAGGTCAATAAGAGGCTTGATGGAGATCGTCCCAAATTAGGGTAGGGTTTCCACCTTAGCCCTAATTAGGGCAATGTGGCATCTCACGTGACAACTCATCCGATCGGTCACCCTTTAGGCTCGGCAACCCGCTTGGCCCAAAGAAGGATCGGTCTAGCTCTCGGCATCCAAAAGGTTCAAGCTCGGCCATCGGCCTCTGAATGGTCTTACGTCCGCCTCAGTCTGGCCAGACCATCCCGTCTAAGACTTTTAAACTATGCTCCTTGGGTCCAGGCCTTCCTAGATAGCAGGCCTAATCCACCCCATCGATTGGGCCTGACTTTGCCTAGTCCCGTTCCAGCGGCCCAAAGGCCATAAAACAAGTTCCCAGGCGGTGTCTAATCAGCCACATAACCCTGCAACCCTGTCAACTCAAAGGAGGCGCACCATACCTGTTGTCAACTCAATGCAGGCGTACCATGCCTACTTTATCGGGTCGCGGGTCAAGGTAAATTCTATAAATACCACATCATCTCCATAGAGAAGGGGATCCAAAAATTGAGAGAAAAGAGTCCAACCTCTGCAAAAATACAAACTCACCAGAGCCAAATAAACTCTCTCAAAAACTCGCTGATAAACCCCATCTTCTCCTACTTAATATTCAGATTACCACTTTAATTTCAACTAACTTAAGCATCAGAGAGGGGAACGAGGAAACAAACCCCTCGCGTTGCCTGTATTTCAGGTGAACTTACTCCCGCCGACGTGTGCCTAGCTGGAAACAAGGTTTAGACTTGGTCAAAGATCAGGTTGGTCCCAACAAAGCTCGTTTAAGTTAAACGAGCCGAGTTTGAACTAGAAAAAAAAAAACTCGTTTAACTAAACGAGCCGAACTCGAGCTTGAAAAAATAAGCTTGTTTAACTAAACAAGCCGAACCGAGCCTCGAGCTCGACAGGCTCGGTTCGGCTCATTTAACAACCCTAATATACGCTAATAATGTATAAAAGAAATTAGGATACATAATTAAAATCAATAATTTGATCAATAATAAATTTAAAGGATCTTTTGAAATTAAAGAAAAGTAAAAAATTACGTAAGTAAATTTGAGATATACAAAATAGACAAAGTTATTCTTATAATCTACAATTTGTAGAAAATAACAAAGTTCGTAAAAAAGGAAATTATGAGCACAATTGATTGCTCTTTTTCCATGGCACCCACCACAAGCAATGCAACCCCATCTCCCACCTCTTTTGCAAATCCTTTTTTTAAGAGCCTTAGAAATTCTAACTCCCTTCCATGCCTCTGGGAATGCTTTAGCTGACTGAGTCAA